>QLPG01012057.1:0-10451 GCA_003314385.1 Gomphus sp. MG54 | reverse complement strand
CATATATTCACCATTACAAGTCAAATATCTCCTCCAATCATTTCCCAATCAAGGCACAAATCTAAACCAAGTTTATATATATCATAGGGTAACTATAAAAATCTACTCATGATTGTAGGAGCAGGGCTTGCATGGCACTATCTCCCTACCCCCATACCTAGCCCCAAGGGTTGCCTCACCATGAAACATATGGATCCGTTCTCATACTAGGAGTATACGTAGTATGGAAGCCCATCCATTTCATCTCCTGGGGAAAACTGACAAATGAGTAATGCCGAATATTTGGTTTATATTTCAGATTGGTGTCTTTGGGGTTTCACATTAAGATATCTTGATGTTTTCATTTAATAGCCTTGATGGTGCATTTATCCTCGAGAGCTCAATTTCATAGTGATGTATGAGTGTCCGTGTGGTGTTGTGTGAATGTTGGAAGAGGGAAATCTTGGAGAAGGTGGGAGCACTCTTGGACATTTACCACCACCTCCTGTAACTTTCCCACGGTCCGACAGGCCTAGTTCTGCCTCACTGACCAAGGGATAGACCCAAGACCGCTAAGCTTTCTTTCTTTTTCTCTGTTTGCACACACACTATAACATCTACGCCTACTACATATCCATGCCGACCCCCCCCAATATGCCTGCCAGCTCACAGTCGCAGGGAATAGGGGCTCTGGCACCCAATCAAACTATCCCAAACAGCAGAACAATTAGGTCACCCACCCTTTAATCAATCCAGGTGACCCAGTGGCAGTCCTAAACACAAGAGGGATCAATGAAGGTAATAAAACTGATATTTCTGCCTTAGGCACAGCCCTCGAGACATTTGGAGACTTTAAGCAAGGCACCTCGTGGAACTTAGGCAAAGAGGGCGCCATGCAGCTTGTTGCCATTGCTAAACTGCTAAGGGAGGCTTCACACTTATATATGGCAACAGAAGGGTAGTAACCAACGCCGACTTACAAAAGGCCATGACTGATATCAAGGAAGCGGTCATGGCCAGCCCTCTGCAGCCCCAGCTGGAGTCACCTATGCTACTGCCGCCAAAAGAGGCCTGGGAATCACACCAGCCCAGGGCAACATCCATAAACAGAAAATAGTTGCAGAGCTGCAACAGAAGCAAATATTCATCTCGATGAAAAACATTGCAAAAGATGCCCCCATCCTCAAATGGGAGCCAGCTATTGTCACAAGGTATTGTAATGACATCATCACTAACCATTTTGAGAGCAGCCCAAACAATGACCTACCGATGACCCAGCCCCTCCGGGGCATCACCAAGTTGGCCAACGGCAATTTTATGCTTACCTTCAAAACTGCAGAAGACACCAACAGAGCCAGAGCCCACTTGGACAAATGGGTCAGAAACATTGACCCAGCAGCCATGATGCCAAAACGCTCATATGCAGTGGTGGCACACAATGTTCCTACAACTTTCTGGTCTGAGCCTGATGACCTGGGAAAGGCCATGAATGACCTTGAAAGAGGGAACTCCCACAACAAGCTTAATGACTATCAGATTGCCAATATAGCCTGGCTCAACAGCACTGACTCCCATAACAGAACCAAAAGTGGCCCGCTTATGATAAGTTACAAAACAAAGGCAGCAGCAAACACAGCTATAGAAAACAGACTAGCAATCGATGGCATCCTCTGTAGTGTCAGCATCTACATCCCATGACCCCCACAATGCTTCCGGTGCCAGGACTGGGGCCACTGGGCAATGGGGTGTACAGGGGAGGCACGCTGCAGCTGATGCGCTGGGCCACACACCACTACTGATCATTCATGCACACATGATCAACCCTTCCCTACAGCTCAGAACTGCAACACCGAAAAACCCAGATGCGCCAACTGTCAGGGTGACCATCCCAGCTGGATGCATACATGCCCGGCAGCAAAAGCTGCTATCAAAGCTCAAGCTGTTAAGGATGAGTACGCAACTGGCAAATATGAAACTTACATACCGTTTACTTTTGCAGATGCTGAATATACCCCACGACATGGTACCACTGCATAACTCTATACCTCTGCACAATCCCACACCTCCACACAACCCCACACCTCCACACAACCCCACACCTCCACACAACCCCACACCTCCACACAACCCCACACCTCCACACAACCCCATGCCCCTTCCCCACCCCCCATCCAATCCCAGCCTCTCATCAATTACATCCCTGCAACCTCCCCATTGAGCCCCGATGTCTGAACATGACCACTTGAGAACCGCCAGCATGCCTGAAAATGCACCCCACAACAGACTACAGATAAAGCAACAAAACTGCAAACATTCCAAGGACGTCACCATGTTGCTCATCAACACCACTGACCCACAAGACTGGGACCTAATATTGATCCAAGAACCCTACATATACCCTGGGTCTCGACTCATGCTAGTATCCCAGCACTGGTACACCCTATACCCCATTCAGGACCCAGATGACCGCAACCCTCCCTGCTCTCTCATACTAGTTTCAGCAAAACTGACCTCCAACTCTTTTACTCAGATTCACATCATCTCGCATGTCATCTCAGCACTCTCAATTACTCAAGCAGACACCAATATAGATGTCTACAATATTTACAACCCCCCCAGAACAGACATGGCCCTCCTATATCTACAATCCTGGTACCTCTCACACCCTACCAGACACGACTCCTCCACCATCTGGGCTGGAGACTTCAACAAGCACAACCCACTATGTTCAGGTCCTAATCAAGCTCTGCTATGCAGATGCAGCAACACCGACCTCCTCATGCAGCTGCTTGCTCAACACCACATGGAGCCTCAACTCCCTGCTGGCACCCCCACATTTCAATCTGACTCCTACCGAACGTGGACCACCCTCGACCTCCTTTTCTGCGACACTGACTTAACCCACCGAGTCTTGTCCTGCAACACCTCCCTGGATGACCGCCTCCCATCTGCAGACCATCTACCCATTCACACATGGATAGATGTGGAGCTCAACAGACGCCAAACCACCCCAAGGTGCAACTTCAGGAAGGCAGACTGGGTCAAATTCCAACAGATGCTCGCTGAGAACCTAACCAAGACCGGTCTCCCTAGTGCCCCACCCCCCTCCACCCCCCCTGAAATTGACGGTTTTGTAGACTGGCTCACAACTGCAATTCAAGACACAATTAAAGGGTCTCTCCCCCTGTCGTGGTCCACCCCCTACTCCAAGGGTTGGTGAAACCCAAACCTCACTCAGCTCCATCATAACTATGCACGTAAGAGCAGAGACGAATTTCGTACCAGGTTTACAGCTAGTTGGGAGGATAGCAAGCGTGCTTCGAATCATGCCAGGAACATGTACACCTCAGCCCTCCACAAGGCCAAAGCAGATCACTGGAAGAGCTGGATTGAAGAGGCCAAAGAGAAAGATGTATGGGTGGCCAGCAAATACACGAAAAAACCCCCTTTCCGACAGGTCCCACGCATGCATTCCCTCCCTCTTCAAGAAAGGGGCCAACGGTCAAATTGTCTCAGAAGTACACATGGACGCTGGCAAAGCAGCCTTATTCACAGACCTGTTCTTCCCACCTCACCCGCACAACCTCCCCAATCTACCCGAAGACTTTGAACCCCACCCTCTGCCTCTCAAATTCTCTGTACCTACACTATATCAAGTCACCTGCCATATCAACAAAGCCAGCCCCTTCAAGGCCCCAGGAGAGGATGGCATTCCCAATGTGGTCCTGAAAGAATGCAAGGCCATCCTCTTGCCCCTGCTACATGCCTGTCTCCTGGCAGTCCTCACTATTGGATACTTCCCCAAAAGGTAGTACTCCTGGAAGACCATTGTGCTCCGGAAACCAGGCAAACCCAACTACACTATAGCCAAGGCCTACCACCCGATTGCACTCTATGATACAATGGGAAAGGTAATCTCAGGGGTAATTACCGATATCACAGTATACCTCATGGTCAGACACAACCTGCTCCCACCCCGGCACTTTGGGGGTCTACCTAACAGGACAACTGTCGACTCGCTCCTCTATCTGACTCACCGGGTCAAGGAAGCATGGCGCAAGCGGAAGGTTGCAACCATAATCTTCCTGGACATGGCAAGCACCTTCCCCAATGCAGTTACGGACCGGCTACTCAAAAACATGGCTAGGCTAGGATACCCGTCTGAAATAGTATCATTCTTCAAGGCTATGCTTAAGGATAGGAAAACCATGCTATGTTTTGACGGTTTCACCTCACTGCCCATTGACATTGACAATGGTATCGGTCAAGGAGAAACAGCCTCAATGATCCTCTACCTCATTTACAGCTATGGCTTGGTGGCCATCCCACAAGGAGGCGACGAAGATGGTGGTGCCTACATAGACAACAACTTCTTCATGGCCATAGCCAACACCTTTGAAGTATGCGACACGATGCTCAACGATATGTTGGACAAGCAATCAGCCTAGTCTGCGGCCCACAACTCCCAAGCCGAAATCTCAAAATTCCAATACCTGCGGCTCACAAGGCGCAAAGATTTAGTGCAGCCTAACTTCATACACAGACAGACCCACCTAGTCGTTGAATGTGTTGGCGAGGCACGGCTTCTGGGCGTACAGATTGATCAGGAATTATGCTGGCATCAACATGTCCAGCAGACTGTTCAGAAAGCCCAAGGCCTCCTCCTTGCCGTGAACTGGCTCACACAGCCCTCCTTCGGCCTCCCTGAACAGCATGTCTGGTGCCTCTATATATCTATGGTGCTCTCCAAGCTCAAGTACACCCTACCAGTATGGTACACCCCAGTGCACGAGAACCCCAACACAGGAAGACGGACCGTGTCAAGCACACGTACCGAGGACCTGATAACTCGGCAGTACCGACTGAAATACTCCATTAATAACCAAGCACGAACCATTCAACGAGTCGTTCTCGGCCAGACGCACATATCGGTCACACCCCTCATTCCTACGCCCACTCCTCACTCCTCGGTCTGCCTCACCTCGGCACTTCCTGCCCTTGTGTTATCTTCGGCTATGGCCTTATTTTACAATCGGGCATTTCCTATTGTGCTAGGGCACACCCTATTATTCTGTCCTTCATTGTTCTATTTCCACCCTACATCTCTTATTCTAATTTTACTTGTTGTGGACAATAACCACATGCGTTGCATACCTTGTTGTCCCACATTCCTTATTCCACATGTCGCTTCTTAACCTATATAAGTAGGACATGCATGTACATACTTCCTTATTCTGGGTATCGACTAGGCTTAGGCCCTTCTACCTTCTTCTCTTCTGTTAAGTCCTCGACTCGGGCCGGCATCTTCAGCATCCCCCTGAGTATCTGTCTGTTACAAATACAGTGGCACGCATGGCAAGTAGGGCGCAACGCACGAGTATGTTGAAGCCAACGCCACTACTCTTGGCCTGCAGGACTTGGCCATAGTCTGCCCAACCTTTCGACAACACCCCTTGGCAGTACCAAAGTCCATCAGTATCCGACTCCTGACAGACCGGTTCAATAGGACACACCAAAATTATGGATAAGGTTCAGAGGCTGGGATGTAAATTGATCACAGGGGCCTTCAGATCGACAGCCATGGACATCCTAGAGCTTCACTCCTGGATCCCACCAACCCAGATATGCCTGGACGACACCTGCCATCGTGAGGCGCTCAGATTAGCGACACTGCCCAAACTCCACCCGCTCTACAAAGCAGTGAAATGCAGCTCAAAGAGACGCCCCCGATCGCATCCCTCTGCAATTCACAACCTCCTCTGGCAGTACAAGATTTGCCCAGATACCATAGAGACAGTGGACTCGACCAGACACCACCCCAGCTGGTGCCCTCAATTTACCATGCACATTGCAGACAGCAAGCCAGCGGCAGCCAGTACTTTAAGGATGAGGATGGACGACATCCAAATATTCTCAGATGGATCAGGACTTGATGGCAGCATTGGTGCGGCGGCAGTCACCCCTCAAGATGGGCAGGCCCTTCGATACAGGCTGGGCAAAGACTCTAATCACACAGTCTTCGAAGGTGAAATTGTTGGTGTGATTCTGGCACTAACACTACTGGAAACCCATCGAACTGCTAGATCTGCCTTGATTGGCCTGGACAATCAAGCTGTCATCCAGGCCCTGCAAAACAACAAGACCCAGCCGGCACAATATTTACTAGATACAGCCCACATGCTCATCCAGAGACTGAAGTGCAAACACCGTAACCTGCACATCTACTTGGAGTGGGTTCCAGGCCACATGGATATTGAAGGAAACAAGCTGGCCGATGAACATGCAAAGAGAGCAGCCGGAGGGGATGTCACCCCGACCAACAACCTTCCAGAGCTTCTCAGAAAGTGCCTTCCGGCAAGTATCATAGCCCTGAAGGCCAAACGGAAGAAGTCTGTCCTCCAGCACTAGAGGAAAGTCTGGTCAAAATCACCCTGATATGCCAAAATGTCCCAAATAGACTCGAAACTGCCAGACTGCCAAATCTATAAGACATTGAGCTCCCTGCCCTGCAGAGCAACTAGCATCCTGATACAACTACGCGCTGGCCACATATCCCTCAACTCTTTCCTTAAGAAGATAAAGGCATCGGACACAGCGTTATGCAAGCAATGCCGCCAGCTGGAGACTGTAGTGCACTACCTCAAACACTGCAAATGATACACGGAGCAGTGCAACCAGCTCAGACACAAGGCAGGGAAGGCCAGCCACTCTACTCATCGGCTGTTGGGTGACCCCAAAATCATCCCCGCCACCTTATCATACATTCAGTCCACACGCTGCTTCGAAAAATATACCAATGTAGCACCCCCCAACCAAAGATAAAACCACAGACACCCTTCACTCCAACCTGGATCGGCTCTCATTTTCTGCCAGTCCCCCTACTTTTGAGGGATTGGCCCCCTTGTGCCTCCCCGGCCAATATTTTTACACCCCAGTCCTTCCGATATGCTCTCCCCTTCTGATACTTAGACACTGCCATTACCATGTATCTTGTAGTAGTAGTACACCATAAGCGTCTAGCGCTTCGAGCACTTTAATTGATATCTCTCTCTCTCTCTCTCTCGGAGAAGGTTGATGGAGAGTGGAGATAGCAATAGCAACCAACATGATGATGAAACATACTTTGCTCCACAAACACCTGAGTTAGTGACTTGGTGTGTAATTCTCTCAACTCTCTCAACTCCCTCATGGTTCTCAGGGAATTGGAAAGCATCACTGGAAAGACAACTGTGTCAAAAAGGATAAGCAACACATCCTCAATATTGGCCACTAGAGAATGCATAAGCATAAAGCAGAATTGAAACAACGGGAGCTTCACTTCTGAAAATCGTGTAAATTGACATGTGATTTGAAGGAATACACCCAACATAACTCACAAGTTAATCTTATTCAGGTCCATCTCAGTTTCTGCACAGATGTTCATTTTTGAAATAAACTATGCAGTACAGATCAAGTTTTATTAGTCATCACAAAGTGAGAGCATGCATTACATACCAAGAAACACCCAATAATGCCAATAAATAAAAGACCAAGCACCAAAGCAGTCAGTCTCTTACGCTTTGAGACGGCATATGCCTGTGCCATTAAAAGCCCTGGTAGAATAGATAAATAAATTTCTGAATGAAAAATTACAGCCATTGTCACCTTGGATTCCAAGAAGGGGTAGGATACCAACACTATCACTAAAGTGAATTAAGCCATTACATGCACTGTGTTGTCATTAGATCCTGTGTTAAACATCATCAGAGTCTTACTGGACGGGTATGAATATGAACTCTTTGAATTCCATGGCATTGAACTACTCACCTTGATGGATAAATTTGGGATGAAATTGTTAATTATTGAGAGTATCATTAAAAAGATGACTCGTGGATAGCAAGCCAAAATATACAGGAGTGATCCTAATCTAACCTTCTTCCCCCAGATATGTTTTCTCTCATAATGGAACTTGAGGAGTGTGTCATACACCAAAAGTGCTATTTCAAATAGTGAGATCACAACGAGGTCCACATGAAATTAATACTGAGCTTACTCAACGCAGCAATCAAAGAATAGTTCCCAGCCAAACTGTCCTGATCATAAATTTCCTGGAAACCGAACAGTTTAGGGTACTCACAAATCTGTCTCCAGCTGGATTGAGACTAGATTACTCCCTTGAGAGGATATCTGCTGAGTGAAAGTTGAAAAGGACGGGATCGTGTGTTGGAATGAGAGCCTGATGGATAAAGGCAGAATGTGCAAGCTTTATAAGAGTCATGGCTAGGTGAAAGCTATGGACATCATTGCACCCAACAGAGATAGTATCTCTAGCGTGGGACACCGGAGACATGTGCAGTCAGCATCGTAATGGAGGCCACTTCTCTGTAGTTGGGTCTGGCAGATAGGGTTTCCTGAGGTTTTCCCAGGCTATAATATCTGAGAGTCGGTTGGTAAAATGGGGGGAATGATTCCCTAGATTTTCCTATGAATTTATATGTATTTATCTATAGGAAACATATTGCTCTAAGGCAATTCTACTGGGAGCTGAGTCCCGGGTTTACTCTCCGCTTAGGCGCCGTACCGGGAAGCCGGCCTGGGCGCCAAAGCGTCGGTTTATAGATTTGTGGTCCTCTCACAAGTAAGATATAATGTCTGGTAGTATAATATAATATATTGCGTTGAAAACCCAACTGTGACCCGGCCTTGCTGTGTGACGAGTAGCTGGTGTTCTACTCCTAAATAGGAAAGTGCGCTCGGCGCTTAACGTTCCGGTTCAGCGCGAGGCAAAGATATTCGAGTGTAGCCTAAGGGCTGGTGTGATGGGGGGCAACGATATAACTATAATTGCTTGTTTATACTACTACAAACTACCCGTGTCTTATATAAAATAGATAACCTATTTATAAGTGAAAACTTCACGGAGTGAAGTTAGGAGCCGGCCCAATGCGGCCGTACGCGTGGTACACCCGCATATATGCGGTGGAGAATGATATATGTGAAAAACTTCACAGGGGAAGTGATAGAAATAGAATATAATGGAGAATATACTGAATAGAAATCCACATGCTAGTGTATCTCCTTCCCAACGTGTCCAGATGAGGTGAGCCGGCCCTTGGGGTAGGTATGGGGCCGGGTAGAGAGTGTGGGGTAAAACCTGCTCCTAAAATCATGGAAATATTATTGTAGGTTCCTCATGATGTATATAACTTCTTTATGAAGTTGCGTCCTGA
This sequence comes from Gomphus sp. MG54, assembly GCA_003314385.1. NCBI lineage: Eukaryota > Fungi > Basidiomycota > Agaricomycetes > Gomphales > Gomphaceae > Gomphus > Gomphus sp. MG54. Next base: position 1,263 of record QLPG01012057.1, on the reverse strand, counting down.
TCTGGGAATGGCTGGGGGAGGTATTGCAGTGTGAATGTTGAATATATGTATAAAGTAACTCAATAGTCTCTGGTTCTAACATTCTCAACGAGGACAGTATCTCTCACATGATACACTAGAGGATATGTATGTGCAACATTTCAACAAGGGACATTTACCAACGAAGTCAGGATCTATGCCGTGGTACACTGGATGATATGTAGAGGTAGCATCGCAATAGAGGTCATTTATGTAAGATGATAACAAGGGCAGGAAATTTCAGTGTGTAAGTTCCAATCTCTAACATCATGCAAGAAAAGAACTTCTCTGAAAAGCAAATTAGGAATCGCTCACCATGTATCAACCCTTCTCCATATCCCCAGCAAAAAGTGATATATCACGCGGTGCGGAAAGCTTGAGCTGCTAAAGGGGTGTGCAGCTAGAACAATGTATGTCACAGCCCTGACCAAGAGACACTATGCCCTTAGAAAAAATGAATGGTGAGTGGAGCAAAGATCAACCATAATAAGTTACTTCGCTGGATGTAGGTGGGGTTCGAAACATGCCAGGCACGATGAATACTTTCTTGGGATTAATGTGCCTCTGCCGATGTGGCCATGATGCAATTTACGGAGGAGCTGATTTATATAAACTTGATTACTACTATGACACAATATCTAGGTCTGATATGCAGGTCCTGCTTTCACGTTCAACGTTCGACTACTTCGTATAGTATACAGGATAAGTTTCTCAACGGACCTTCTTTCTAATGGATATGGTCCACTCTTTCCAGATATACCGCTGTATCTCTCTCACATGTTCAGATAGATTCATATGCCATTTCACTCAACTGTCAATCATATCAGAACTGGAATGTAAACTCATGCATGTCGCACTAGCGATGAAAACGATCGAAGAAGGGGAAAATATCTAGCATAACATGTGAAGCTGTTACTGCTTCCGGTGACAAAAGTCACTTGTAATCTGCAACAATGAGCAACTTGACGAGTTACTTGGTTTACAAGCTTTGGCTTTTCTTATTTCTCCAGCTCACGTTTGATTTATTCCTTGAGAGAAATACTTTGTTCTCCTTTTTGTATTTATTAAATTATCGAACCAATTGATCCCATTAAGAAAGAGCCTATAAGGTAGCGGACAAACGGTTTCCGCTAAGGTCACGTGACGTGACAGTCACGGTCACAAGCGCAAAATTTTTTGTCATTGAAAAAAAAATTTGTATTCTGCTACAGAGGATGGTGATTTTTTTGGAAATAATAATTGAGA
>QLPG01012050.1:0-10911 GCA_003314385.1 Gomphus sp. MG54 | reverse complement strand
GGGTGATAAACCGGGTGTACCGAACCGAAACCGTATGCCGTGGAGTGATGTGAATTGGGGTTGGTTGGTCGGTACTGCCGAGTAAGTCAAAACACGATGTATGGTCGTGACACACTCTACCCTTGTGAATAATAGGACAAAAAGATTAAAGGAGTGAAATGAGATGTGCCATGCCAGTGTCTGTGACGAGAGACAGCAACCTGGAGATATAGGTCTGGACTGACCTGCTCCAGTTAGAAATCTCAACATATTTATGGTCTGCCATTGCAAGTAATGGTGTCAGCACAATGATGGGGGTAGTCATGGATTTATCTGTAAAAAAGTGATCAATTGCTGATGCAGAACCTGTGATATTCTTCACTATGGACAGCTTCTCCCAGTTGCTGTACATTCTGCCTGTTGGAATAATTCAATCAGCATCTGTGCATTGGTTGCCATGTCACATTAGTCACACAGGGATTGTAATTCCTCATCTGTTTGCAATGAGCCATTACCTCCGCTTCAGCCAAACAGTTGATCTTTCTGCGGTCCTTGTTCAGCGCACCGAAATTTCAACACTGCCGGAATGTGATTGTCAAGCAGGAATAACAGTGAGTTTTTCAGTCTCTTGGTCCATATTCCTCAATTCAGCACTAGTCCCATGTCTTGGTGAATATATTAGATAATTTAATATCTTAGACTTTAGGGTAAGCAAATATATATGAGGGGAGAATAGAGGTCTTAGTGTTTAGTCTATGTTCTAGCTTAGAGATAAAAGGCTTTCTGTTTTCAACTTGTTGTAAAAGTTTATTGCAATTTATTAGGAGTAAAGTTTATGCTACTCTAAACACTCTAGTTATATAGTAAGTGTAGCGTCTACTCAACGCTGCGTATGCCTGCGCACGCCCCTCCTAGAGGCGCGTGTGGTTCCCACCAATGACGCGTGATAGGTGACTGACGCGTTTCTCACATGTGCTGATGCGTGTGATTGTAACGCGTTCATGACTTGTAGCCGCTGCACGGGCGGCTCAACACACAGGATAAACAATACGCATGCCTACCTGGTTCCAACACCATGATCGTGCCGTCAGATTTCCATTTGTTCACTGTAGTCTTTGAATTGACGCGCAAAGCAACTTGCATGCATGTCCGACAATCCACGACACGGATGTGTCACTGAGGCGACATGCGTTAGCCCCTATCGATGGGGTATTTATCTTTGTATAAGTAGCTTGTCCAGTCAGCTGTCGGTTTCAGCCAAACCCAAGACTCGAGTTTATGTCGTGCTGTTTCCCCTGCGTGATTTCTGAGTGGGAGGTCAGATCTCAGTTGAGGCTTTCGTGCCTGTCGTATCTACCGAGCCAAGCAGAGCGTCTATTGTCACAGATATTGCAGCATCAGGATAATTTAAGATGGAACAATATGCACATGGAAGCAGTGTATATGATTCAGGCAATTGTGCATCATGGTGGTGAGGAGCGAGGAAAAGGGATTCTCTCGGGTTGTGACAGCTTCGATGATATCATCACATAGGAATCTCAGAAGAGAACACGAAGTCCAACCGGAAAATCAATGTACACTTCTCACCGCAACTGAGATACTTTCGCGATCTATCCATATAATTATGATGTATAAAGCAAATCAGTCATTAGGCCTCTTCTCGTCTCTCAGCCGCTGTTTACCATGATTTGGATGGCTTCATTATTGCTCTTTGTCTCTACGGCTGTCTGTCAGCTTTGTAAGTGCATACGCGCACATTATCACATTATCATCGGAATACTCATTCCCCTGTGAAGTTGAGCTGTCTATCCCTCTTCCCGACGGAACAAAGGCAATAAATGTAACCAGTCCTCACTATCGACCTACCTCTACCACTGACAAATTCTGGAGTGCTCGTCATCGTCTATGCATTTAAATTCCCCAATGGACGCCTTGGCGTGTCTGAATCATTTTCTGCTGCATTCATCATGTCAATGCTCCGACTTGTCAATGCTGAGATTGGCCACATCTACCCTCTGCAGGCATATGCTAAGTTTGGGAGAGTCGCAACATGGATTTAATGGTGTGGAATTGCGTGTATCTAATAAGGCCTTCATGCAAAATATCTGACACGTCGTCAAATAGCCTACAGAGACGTATGTCAATTCCGGGGAGCCCCAGTGATAGATCTGCAACTCCAACTTACACCTAACGACACTGCTACTTTGGATACCTTAAATTCTGCTGATAACCGTACGCGAACATAGTATTAATCCATGCCTCTATATTAATTTTTCAGATCCTCAGGTCTCAGGCAAGACCAATTCGTATACTTCACGTTGCAGATAGTCGGTGGTCACGTTGGAATCCCGATCCTCCTCATAGTCTCTATACTCCTACGAAAGCCCAGGCCTGATCTAATTTTCCTCAATTTCTGCATTACATGGGTGTTTTCTGCTGTCGTTTTCTCATTTGGGTTGGCTACATATTATTATATTCCCGAGAATTGGCTACTTACAAAAGTATGTCAGATTATATCGCAGGGGTCCATCTACCTCAAACACCAGTGTACTTCCAGTTTCAAATTTCCTTCCATCCATGAGCGAAAAGGAGTGCCTGATTCAAGCTACGCTTATCACCGGGGCTCAGGTCATGACGGACACGGCCATGTTTGCATTGATCACTAAGGTAACTGTGCACCATGGTACCATCACCGTCACAAGTTATCATTAACACAAGTCTTTCTCACTTTGTAGGTTTGGCTCGATTTTAGGGCTCGTATTTACGGACCTTGGGGAAAGAAACAAGCCCAATGGACCCAAGTTGCGGTGTGTTCAACCAACAAGTTCTGCTCAGCAGTGGTCTTCATGGTATTCCTGTGGACGATCGTAGCTGTTATTTTCTCCACACATAGCTCTACTTGCTTTATCGCTCCCTTCCCTACAGGTACCGTGAACGTGGCTTTGATGACATTCTCCATACTTATATCGGACAATGACTGTTACCGTCCCCACAGCCCGACACTGTTGGTTATCCAGACCCATTCTACTGCGTGCTGGGGAAATCTTGGAACTTGTCTCCGTAAGTTATATATACATGCCGAAGCAAAGCATCAAAATTGAGATATGTTACTCTAGAAGGTTCAATATCTCTACCTACGGAATTATGCTTGGCATCTTGATTCTTACTCTTATTCTCGATGGTGGGTTTCCCCAATTATTTGTTTTGCCTTTGGTTAATTAATTCAAAAGCTTCCATCATCCACATTCTGTGTCGTCACTGGCTCCTTCTTCGCCACTGTACAGATAAGGCCCGACGAATCTCACTGTCTCTCGTACTTCGGGTCATCATATTTAGCTTATATCGCCTTGTCGTCGCTGTGTGCGTGTTTAAACTTCTTTGAGTAACTGCTGCACTTTGGAATTCTAATTTGCTCATGCTAACATGCGCCGTACTGCATGGACATTTTCCACAGAGCATGTACAACAACTATAAAGAACATTGAGGTCTGTCTAACTACTATTTGCTATACCCTCATCCCAGAGTGGGTTGACTTGCTGCAAGCTGCAAGTGCGTCATTTCTGACCTTTGCCAATTCACGGTCTGTGTTTCTGCTCTGATCCACTCTGTCACAGGCCCACTCGTTGCATTTATCATATTTGCTGCTAGCAAGGTAGGCACCCGATCTTTATCCCAGTTGACTGCCCCTAGAACTCCTCTCACAGGAATTTATTGATGCCTTGATGTTCGGGCGCAAGCCGCTTCCGGGAATTCAGAACACATCTAGTCCCGATCCCAAGCTTCCCGAAAACATTGACAGGTCTACTTGCGTGTTGGATATCACACTAGACGAAGAGATAGTCGAGAGAGAGGCTGGTTTCTAGTTTTTCGATATTCCGTGGAAAACATTGTTTCACTATCTATATTGTCAAGGTTGGGTAAAATTGTTTCTATCGGGTGCCTCAGTCTAACCGGTTGTCTGTTTATTTTCTAGGTCAACCTTGTTCCTGTCTCTAGCACGGTTCTTGTTCGTACTCCACATGCGTTAAATTATGCACTCTGAGATATTTAAACATTTCCTACTTGAGACTCACAACCTGCCTGAAAGACACTAGAACAAGCCCCGCTATTGTGAATCAACATTAGTAAAACGCTCGAAATATTGAGGAGGGAAGAATTGAGTACTTGATATCATAGAGTTCTTGCACGGAAATTTGTTCAAATTAAGCTACTGACTTCCTTAATCGTGAACCATCATGAAAACCTTATGCACAAACCGTTATGATCATACTGTCTGTTGGCAGTGACAAAACACCTGGATGGAAGAGACGACGTCCTTTCATACGCAGAACCGGAAACAGACCTAAGTCAAATAGTTTCAATGCATAGAATGAAGGGACTGGATATATTTCCTCATCCGGAGTTTGGTGGTCATCTGAAGACACGTTTCATCTCATGAATGTCACCTCAATTTTTAACCTGTAGGCACAAAACCCAACATCACCGCCACATTGACGTGTCACTTTCATGCAATTGACATGGTGTTATAGTCAACAACTCAGCCGCAGGAAAGTGTTGAAAAGATTATGCCATTTGAGTGGTCACTGAATGTATTGGAGAGAGTAATTAACAAACCAAACACTGAGGCAAACTCCATGGTAGTGACACATTCCTCATTTTTTTACAAGTTTCATATTGTTACATAACAAGAAGTCCATACAGTATCAGTAGAATATTTGTGTATGACAGTTGATCAGACATGTTCATTTGACAACCATCTGAGATCTACAGGAACTGCATATAGATGCATGTCCCTTTCTGCATCTAACATACTGTCAGTGCTAGCAATGGAAGGAGAGTTGATGTAAGTGTTGCAGTGTTGTACTTCCACCAGTATGACAATGAAGATGCATTCATTAGGATCATGTAATTTATGTTGTAATAAGTGCAAATATGACTGAAGGTCAGAGAGCTTTTCAGATATCAGTAGTTATGAAAAAAATAGGCAATTGCAGGAGACCCTAGTTTATAATTGGAAAATAGAATATCATCTAGGATACTTGATATTTTGCTACAAAAACTTGAGTCAGAGGATTTATATGCACTGACATATGGTACAGTCAGGGCAAATAACAGTTCCAAGGGGAGATTTGTCTTGGGAGAATGGGCAGATTAGATCTCTTGGAATGGGAATTTATGGGGTAATAGGTATACTGGAAAATGTTTAAAAACCATGATGAATATGCAGGAAATATAAAGGAATTTCCAATGATTTTTATGCTATTTATTGATAGGAAAGATAAAATGTTATGGCTATACTACTGGAGCTGAGCTCTGTCTCCACTTAGGCGCCTATCCGGCGAACCGGCCTGGGCGCCAAAACATCGTTTTATTGAATCGTAACTCTTCTCCAGAGTAAAAATAACATAAAATAATGTGGGAAAAATATATTGAATCTGGAGAACCTAATTGTGTCCTGGTTTTGTTGTAGCTCAATATGTGGTTGTTTTAGTCTGAATATGGTAACTGTAGAAGTCCGGCACTTAACCGTCAGTTTCCCCAAGTAAGAGTTTTGAGATTATCTTGAGGATTAATGGGAATGGCAATGTAGAAAGGTGGCTTTGACTTCTGTGTTGTTTAGCTAGACACATCTAAGTATTTATAAGAAAGGAAAGGCTATACAACTTGAAAACTTCTCCGAGTAAAACCAGAGGCCGTTCTGATACGGTCGGGTGCGTGATGGAATGTGGGTACATGGACAAAGAAAAGATATGGGCCATGCCCTGGAAAAAGTTAGAAGAATGTAGAAAAGGATTATATTAAAATTGCTTGCCCATCCATGATGTTCCTTCCATCAGCCCTGAAGAACAAATTGGTCCTTGGATCAGGCACCAGGCCATGTGGGTGGTATTCATCCAACAACATCCCTAAAATCACGGAAATATTTCTGTAGGTTCCTGATATTGTCTGTAAACCCTGTGAGAAGTTATGCTCTGAAGGGGATATAATTGGGAAAGATATCCAGGTTTTAGTGTTGAAATATGCATGAAAATGTGTATAATGACTCAGATATTACTAATTCTGAGCTGATTATGTAACTCCCTAATAAGGCAAGACCTTCTAGAAATTAGTGGAAAGTTATTGAAGGGGATAGAAGGCCATCGAATCCTTTGGAAGTCAGTGTCACCCTTGTAGTCACTTGTTATGGCCTGTGCCCCCAACAAACCCACATTAGTCCCCACAACCACCTGCACCCTTTCTGGGAATTTTCCAACTGTAAAAGTCTGGAACAATCACCTTCCACAATCCCGCTACAACATTCCAAAGTCCTACAATCCCAAACCTCCCACAAGTCCACAACCAAGGTTCCGCTCCTTTGATAAGCAATGTGCAGGATCACTATATACCTCACTCCCTTGTTCTCATTTTCCATAGTTCCCTTGTACTCCTTCCTTCCCCTTGTCTTTTAGTCAGCAATAGATATTACAAGGAAGTAGCTACATGTATATAACCCCCAGTTGACTGGACTATTTGCCAGTACAAATATCAACTTAGTCTACATCCTAAGTTCCGATTCAGTTCTGGTTAACTTTCCAAATTTTCTGAATTAGGGACAGATGATCGAGGGGGGCACAATACATAAGTTGAAGCCTAGTCCCTTTGACCTCGAACACTTGAATGACTAGTCATGTCTACCTAATACTGGCCAGCCCTAAGTCCCCATCTGTCAAGTACATGTGCCGAGGTCCCATTACTCGCCAGTGCCGACCAAACAACCATCCTACGTCCATGTACAAGCATCCACGCAGCATGCATGACGCTTGATACACCGGTCTCGGTTTGGTACATCCGTCATCCACATTCCTCGGCCCGTTTCACCTCGGGACTCCCCGTCCTTGTATTATCCTCGGACGCGGCCCATTGTTTTATATCCGGCCACTCCTTATTGTCCCCTTTCGAGTCACGATCCTATTGTACTGTCTTTTATTGTTCTATCCCCGCTTTGCATTCCTTGTTCTAATTTTGTTCGTTGTGGACAACAACCACATTGCTCTGCATACCTTGTTGTCCCACATTCCTTATTCCACATGTCGCTTCTTAACCTATATAAGTAGGACATGCATGTACTTATTTTGTCAAGCCCCGGATACCAAGCTCTGGTTCACTCGGTAGTACCGACCAAACAACCCTTGCCTTTTAGTCCCACACACCAGTGACAAGGCATCCCTCGCCAGTACATGGTCTCGGTCCGGTACATTCGGTTCATTAGTTGGTTCACTTTCCTCATCCCATCCCCTCTATCCTTTGTCATTCTGTTATTCCCTGTCCTTCCCCTTGCCTGCTTACCTTCAGGGAATTCACTCTTTGTTGTCACTTGGCAGTGGCACTATTGTTTTATGTTCAGGCCACTCCCATTGTTCTATTCTCACTCACTCTTTTGTCCTCGGCCATAGTTTATTGTTCTATTATCATCCACATTCCTTGTTCTATTCCTGATCATTGTGGACAATACTTCCACATGGTTCTTCATACCTTATTGTCCTCCATTCCTTGTGCCACTCTGTTCCACATCTCACTTATTAGCCTATATAAGTAGCCAATGTATGTAGATGGTTCTTTGTTCTGGAAATCAACTAGGTTTACGCCTTCTGGTCCTCCCTTCTCCTGTCTCACGTCCTTTACCTGGGCCGACACCCTCGGCACTCTCCCAGGTATCCCTCTGTCCCAAATCGGTGGCATGCATGGGAAGTAGGGCGCAATGCACGAGCACGTTGAAGCCATGCCACTACTTTCTAGCCTGCAGGACTTGGCCTTTACCCATCCGACCCCTTCGGCTTTCCCGAGGCCTGTCAGTATGCACGGTGCCTGACATATTTCTTCATTCTGGGTATCGACTAGGCTTAGGCTCTTCTACCTTCTTCCTTTCTGTTAAGTCCTCGACTCAGGCCGGCATCTTCAGCATCCCCCTGAGTATCTGTCTGTTGCAAATACAGTGGCACGCACGGCAAGTAGGGCGCAACGCACGAGTACGTTGAAGCCAACGCCACTACTCTTGGCCTGCAGGACTTGGCCATAGTCTGCCCGACCTTTTCGACAACACCCTTCGGCAGTACCGAAGTCCGTCAGAATCCGGCTCCTGACACCATCTACTTCTGCCTTCCATCTGTGAATCTGACCCCAACCCCCTAGGTCTTCGGAACCTCAATCCCTTCACAGAATCCTTTGCAAACCTCTAGAAACCCTTTGGGAAGTATTTGGTTAAGCATCTGATACACAGATTTAACATCACTAATAATAAAAGGAGAGAAATATTCCCACAGCTGGTATTCTTGTGACTGGTCGAGTCACAAAATATTAATATTATATAAGCCATCCTTCTGGGATGACCTTTATGCAATAGCCAATATATAAGCCCAGCAATTTGTTGTAAGGTAGCAGACAAATGGTTTCCACTGAGGTCACATGACTCAAGTGTCACATCCACCATTTCACACAAGGATCTAGCAATATCCACAAAAAAATGATTCTGAGACCACAGATCAATGTGTCAGGCCTTGGTAATACCAAAGGTATGGTCAGGAAGTGGCCAAGTCCTGTAGGCCACTCGGGGTGGCTTGGCTTCAACATGCTTGTGTGTTGCACCCTGCCTCCTGTATGTGCCACTGATTTGTGATGGAAGAGATGCTTGAGAGGATGCCAAGAGTGTTGGCCCGAGTGGGGGACTTCTGAACAGAGGGAGGAGAGCAGGAAATCATAAACCTAGTTGATACTCAGACTGAGGAACTATGTATATGCATTCACTACTTATATAGGCTAAGAGGTGGAATGTGGAATAAGGGTGGCATAAGACATGGAGAAAAGAATAAGGTATGGAGACTATGTGGATGTATTGTCCACAGCAATCTAGAATAGAACAATATGATATAAACAAAATAAGACAATGGAATATAACCAATAATAAATGAGTAGGATTGTGAGGGAAAATAGAACAATAGAGGGTGGCCAAATATAAAACAATAGGGCCGTGACCAAATGATAAAATGAATAGTGAATGTCCTGAGGGTAAACAGGCAAGGTGAAGGATGGGGAATAGAAGAATGATAAAGAATAGGAAGATGGGGTAGGGAAATTGAACCAAATGATGAACTGGATGTACCAAGCCAAGACCATGTCCTAGTGAGGGATGATATAGGTAAGGGTCGGTCAGTTGGTACTGCCAAGTGAACCAGAGCTTGGTACTGTGGACTTGACAGTATCCCCCCTCATGTATTGAACTATGCAGAACCGGGAACAGACCTAATTCAAATAGTTTAAATGCATAGAATCAAGTGCTCCTCATCCAGAGTTTGGTGGTCATCTGAAGACACCTTTCATCTCATGAATGTCACCTCAATGTTTAACTTCTAGGCACAAAACCCAACATCACTGCCACATTGACCTGTCATTTTCATGAAATTGACATGGTGTTATAATGAATAACTCACCTGCAGTGGAGTGTTGATATATCATTTGAGTGGTCACTGAATGTTTTTGAGACAGTAATTCCCAAACCAAACACTGAGGCATACTTAATTTTGGTCAGACATTCCTCATATTTCTACAAGTTTCATATTGTGACATAACAAGAAGTCCATGCAGTATCAGTAGAATATTTGTGTGTCACATTCCCTCAGACATGTCCATTTAACAAACATTTGAGACCTACAGGAACTGAACATAGAAGTTTGTCCCTTCCTGCATCTTACATCCTGTTAGTGCTAGCAATCAAAGGTGCTGCAGTGTTGCACCTCTACCAGTGACTCACCAAGAAGATGCCTTCATTAGGATCATATAATTTATGGTGTTGTCAAGCCCGCAACACCGAGTACTGGCTCACTGTCAAGTCCATGATACCATGCTCTGACTTACTTGGCAGTACCGACCGGCCGACCCTTACCCATATCATGTGTGGCCTTGGCTTGGTACATTCAGTTCATTGTTTGGTTCACTTTCCTCATCCCCCCCTCTCTATTCATTGCCATTCATTCATTACCTATCCTTCCCCTTGCCTGTTTACTCTCGGGACATTCACTCTTTGTTGTCACTCAGCAGTGGCCCTATTGTTTTATGATCAGCCACTCTCTATTGTTCTATTTTCACTCACTCTTTTGTTCTCGGTCATATTTCATTGTTCTATTATCATCCACATTCCTTATTCTATTCTTGATCATTGTGGACAATACCTCCACATGATCCTTCATACCTTATTGTTCTCCATTCCTTGTGCCACTCTGTTCCACATCTCACTTATTAGCCTATATAAGTAGCCAATGTATGTAGATGGTTCTTCATTCTGGAAATCAACTAGGTTTATGCCTTCTTGTCCTCCCTTCTCCTGTCCCAAGTCCTTTACCTGGGCCGACACTCTCGGCACTCTCCTGGTGTAGAGTTGCTCTAGGTAATGAATACCTAAAAGCCTGCACGCACCGGTCCTTTTCTCTGGCGGGATCTAGCGCAGTCGTTCGGCACAGCTGGAATAGGTTCTGTGACTCGGCAATGTATGAACGAAAATAGATAGTGAACGAAATATGGTGTGATGTGACAGGGACGTGACCTTGATGAGAGGCGAATGCATCACGCTGACTAAGACTTGGACTTTGACTTTGGGACTTGAATACAATAGTCTAGACGTTTCTAGACTAGTCTTGACTTGGACTTGTAGACTTGACTTGACTTGGGGCTTTAACTTGAGAACTTGTTATTACAGAGGTGAGCCAGAGGCCTTTATATACAAAAACCAAGCAACGATGCGAAACAATGCGAGAGGTTGGCTATGTCAGTTGAATGACAAAGCACGAGAACAAAGTTACAAAAGAGGAAACTTTGGAGAAACTCTGGAGAAATGATACAGCACCGAGGCTGCGCGAATAGGGGCTAGGGGCTATGATAGGGGGAGACTAACCAAAAAGGTAA
>QLPG01012046.1:0-15382 GCA_003314385.1 Gomphus sp. MG54 | reverse complement strand
TGAAGCCAACGCCACTACTCTTGGCCTGCAGGACTTGGCCATAGTCTGCCCGACCTTTCAACAGCACCCTTCGGCAGTACCGAAGTCCGTCAGTATCCGACTCCTGACAACAGCTCCAGATCCAATTTTGATAAGGAACCCACTGGTTGACTTGCCGTTATCGGTATTTCCCCCATGGTCGGCATCAGCATAAGCTTGGAATGGTTCATGAGGTGTGACACGCAAAAAAGTAAGATTAAGATCTTGTGTGCCTTTAAGATATCTGAAGATGTGCTTCACTGCTTTCCAGTGAGCGAGTCCTGGGTTTTGATTGAACCGGCAGACTACTCCAACTGCATATGCGATGTCTGGGCATGTCACAACTGCCAGGTACATTAATGATCCAACTGCGGATGCATATGGTATGTTTTTCATTTGCATAATCTCTTCTGGTGTGGATGGAGCCATGGATTGAGAGAGTTTCAGTCCTGGTTCTATAGGTGTTACAACAGGTGCACAGTCACTTAAATTAAACTGTTTCAGTATGTCAATAATGTATTGCTGTTGTGATAGACAAAGTTGACGTGATGTTCGGTCCCATGTGATTACAATGCCTAAAAGGCTAGATGTTGGTCCAAGATCTCGTAGTTTAAAGTGCATTGCCAGTTCTTGTTTGATTTTCGCTATCATTTCAGTTGATTTTGAAACTAGAGTGAGGTCATCCACGAAGACAGGGACAATTATCCGCACGCCATTGTGTTCCCAAATGTAAATGCTCGTGTCAGATTTTATTCGGTGAAAACCTAGTCCCTGCAGCGCTGAGTATAATTTTTTATTCCAGGCACGTGGTGACTGCTTTAATCCATATAAGGACTTGAGCAGTTTCCATACAGTATCAGGACCGCCTTCATGAAAACCTTCAGGTTGCTGCACATAGACCTCAGTGTCTATATCTCCATTGAGAAAGGCACTGGAGATATCAAGTGACTCAATTTCCAAGTCTTCCAGAGCTGCGATAGCGAGTACGGCTCGTAGAGCTGCAAATTTAGCGGTGGGTGCATAGGTTTCCATGTAGTCCAGTCCCAGTTGTTGACTAAACCCTTTTGCAACCACTCTACCTTTGTATCGTTTGATGCTTCCATCCGTATTACGCTTGACTCGAAACACCCACCGTGACCCAATGGCCTTTCTGCCAGCTGGAAGTTTGACTAGTTCCCATACTCTGTGGTCAACGAGTGCTTTGATTTCTTCAACTGTGGCTTCTAGATAGCGATCCCCATCTGGCCGCTTAAGTGCCTCTGCTAGGGTACGTGGTTCGATATCATTGGCTTGTAGAATGGCTTCTACAGCTGACATAGGAGTAAGGAACGAGTCTGGCAGAGTTTGGCACATCTCTGCTTCATCAATCACCTCCCGTTCGGATTCCGCGTCTAATTTTTCAACTTGTCGATGTATTCTGCTGTGGTCTATCTCCCAGGAGGTACCTGGGGGTCTACGGACTCACGTACTGTGCCGGAGAGGCAGAGTAGATGGATTTACTGGTGAGTCTAGGTCATTTTCTATTGGAATCTCAATTGATGGAGGTTTGGCTGTGTCAGGTGGTGTGATTCGCAAACCCATAAAGTTAAGTTCATCAAATTTTGCATCGTTGCTTACTATTAACTTCTGTGTTTCAGGGTCATAGAATTTCCATCCTTTGATTCCGGTAGGATAGCCAACAAAGATGCACTTTCAAGTGTGTGATCCCAGGTTGTTTCTTAAGTCTTTCTGCACATGTACGTATCCTGTACATCCCCAGACCCTGAGGTGACTGATGGAGGGTTTTATGTTATACCATGCTTCGAATGGTGTTTTATTTTTGAGAACACGTGTTGGGCTCCTATTCCATATATGCACAAAGGCAGATAGTGCCTCTCCCCAGAAGATGGCTGGTAGTTTGGCTTCAGACAGCATTGTGGTGATGGCTTCTTGCTGTTCGGTTTCCTCTTTCAGCATCTCCATTCTGCTGTGGCGTATCTTGGACGGTATGTTGGCGCTCTATGCCATGTAGTGATGTAAAGGCCTCAAACTCTGTTGACATCCATTCCCCTCCTTTGTCATCCCGAAGACACTTGATCTTGGAACCCAGTTGTGTTTCAGCCCATGCCTTGAACTGTTTGAAAGCAGTAAGTGCTTTGCTTTTCTTGCGCAAGAGATATATAGTTTTAAATCGTGTTTTGTCATCTATAAAGATTACCCAGTATCGGAAGCCTGAGTGTGTTCTGACTGGGAGTGGACCATGAAGGTCGGTGTGTATGAGGTCAAGTGGTTGCATAGATCGCGTGAGTGATGTTGGGAATGCAGCTCGGTGTTGTTTTCCAGCAAGACAAGGTTCACAAATAACAGGAGGAGGCTTGTTTGAAGTGAGTTTTATTCCATTTACCAGGTGATTGTTGATGAGCAACCGGATACTGTCAATATTTAGATGGCTGAGGCGGCGATGCCAGAGGGTGAGATCAAGGCTCGCGATGTTGACATTTTCATTGAGGAGCATTGTAGTTCCATTCAACAAAGCAACATTGTCATTGTTTACTTCAGCAGTGAAGAGGAGCTTGTTGTCTTGGACAAAATTGACATGGTCTTTCTTTATGGTAACAGTGAATTTCTTTTTTTGGGTAAGAAAGAGGATTGACAATAGATTGTTCAGTAGTGCAGGGACATGTAACACTCTGGTGAACTCGACTCCTTGAAACTGTTTTCCATCTACTTTAGGGATAAACTGTACAGTTCCAATCCCTGTGGCATATACAACTTTGTGATTGGCAAGTCGGATCAGAATGATAGCAGGAGTGAAGTTTCGCAACCAGTGACGGTGAGGTGTCATATGAGCTGTGGCGCCTGAATCTACAATCCATCGTGAGTTGGATTCTGTTACTGGGATGATAAGGGAAGGATTGCTTGCATTTCCGGCAAACTCAGATGTGTTGACTTCGGTAGATTCTTGTGCATCATGTGAGATTTGTGGGGTGACAGGTGACAATCCACTTTGTTTCATCATCTGTTGAGCAGCTAACTGGCATTGTGTTTCCTTTTTAGCCCCGAGGTATCTGGTGCATACCTCTTGAGTGTGACCTTTATATCTGCAAAAGGTGCATATTTTGGGAGCGGTTTGTGTTGGAGTATAGGCTTTAAGTGCTGCCGTTGGTGTGATTTCCCTGTGACGTCTTTGTGCCTCTTCAGTCATGAATGCACTCTGTAATTTTTCTTTGTCGAGGTCTGTAAGTAACAGGGTAGCTGACACAAAGGATGAGTAGTCCTCTGGAAGTGTACGGATCATTGCCATGCATGCCAACTCCTGGTCCATCTTTTCCAACGTGAACTTGTCCGGGCGTAAGTTTTGAATGGCAATTATTGCCTGATCAACTCGGTTCATGAGTGAGGACAAGGTTTCTTCAGGTTTCATACGAATTGCGAAGAGGTTGTCATATGCATTAAATTGTGTACCTGGACATTTCTGGAGATGTAAGGCCTCGAGTTTGAGCCACATCTTGACTGGGTCTTCTGCAATGTCATTTAGATGAACACGTTGCTCAACTTGAACTCCAAGGAAAAGATCCCCAGCAGCCATGGCTGCTTCATCATCCCAAGCTTGACCCTTTTCAGCTTCTGTTGGTCTTTTTCGTTTTCTGGTAATGAGTGACCATAACTTTTTCTTTTGGAGAACTGCATGCATCTCTCCTTTCCACTGAGGATAATTTGTGTTGTTTAGCAGTGTAAGATGAAAGGTTGAGTTATCCATGTTTGGTTGTATAGTGTCAATAGACATGGGATGACTTTGTGGGTCTTGAGTTATTATAGATTGTGTGAGAGAAGTAAGAGCCCGGGGCCCATAACCTGTTGGCAGAAGCAATCTAATATGATTTCTTACTGCTCACACAGAACAAAGGTGTTAACCTTTGGTTTTGAGTCAATGGAAGAACAAAGATGAAAAACCAAAGTGCCGCTTTTGGACTTACATAATCGGGCGCTTATATTGGCGCTTAGGAGTCGGGATAATAAAGAATAAAAGAAATAGAGAAAGAAAATAGCAGAGCTCTAGTGGTGAATATATCACCTTCAACAAATTCCACTTGCTGAAGCATCGTTCGACATCGGGGCAGGGATTGGTGGGTATTGGTCAGGTTCCTCTGTCAGCCCTTGATCCTTGTTTGAGGAACAATGGCCTAGGTGTGTTTTTGGGGTGTTTTGAGGCATGGGAATTTTGGTTGTTTGATGTGGTTGTAAGAAAGCAGTGTCCTCTTGGTCACGTTGTCGTTGATCTTGCCATTTTGCTGGTGCCAGGTACTTGAAGCGTGGTGTCAACGTGGAAGTACACATGAAACAATAGATTGCACCTTTCATACTGACCCAAATATCAGGGGATTGTTGGTAATGAAGTGGAGATCGAATAGCAGTTTGAAACTCCCTAACTTTGCTGTAATATAGATGTACTGTAAAAACAAGTTGGGATCACACTTGTCTATCAGTCTGAATTGAGGGAAATTCAAGTTTATTGTTGTGGTCTCCCTAAATTGACAGAAAAGTCTGTATAAAACTTTACTATACACTCCAGGCTCTTAATCTTCTCATATACAGTTCCTGCTGAAATCTCTGAGAAGATTGATGGAGAGCTAGAGATAGTGACAGTAACAAACACAATGACGTACCTATCATGAAACGGGGTGTCAGAAGTCAGCATGCATTGCACAGCAACCAGAATGAAAGTCATGTTGTGATGTGCAGAATGGGACTTTAGACTTATACATGTCACGCTAGCAAAAACAATCGAAAAACTATCTAGCGCGACATGGTGATGCTTTGGGTGAAAAATCTCACATTACAACAATGTGCATTTTGACAACTTGTTTGATTTCTAAGCCTTTGACTCTCCTTGTTACTCCAGCTGAGCCTCCACAAGAAACAATTACCATATGTTGGCTTATTTCTGTATTTATTAAACTCTTAGACCAATTGATCGCCTTAAGAAAGAGCCTACATAATATAAAATTCAGTGACTTCTTTAGTATAAATTACAGTAATCACAGTATAATCACAAACAACCATCTACATCAAATGATCACTCGGCACAGCCATAATTATATATATTCTAGGATGACATCCTGAGCTCCCAGCAAATACTATCATATAATTTCCCAATAGATGACGGTAGATGTCCTTTTCAATCTCAATTTGTTTCAGTGTCATCTGCAAACAACATTGAATCATCACAGAGAACTGGAACAACCCGCCACCCCTGAAATAATGAATAAAGCTTACCCAAATTTTGCAATCCCACTGGAGCCATGGCCTCTATCTCTCCCACACTCCTCCTGGCCCATGGATACTCATTGAGGTCAATCCGATCTGTATTGGAAGTGGGGAGATCCTCGAGCTCAATTTCATTCGATGAGGGGAATCCAGTATCAATTGACTCGGCGATGTTCCGATCACCAAATTCGTCCATAATGGCATTATGCATCTGTCATGTAGCTGCATGGAAGTTGCCAATGGGATGAGAGGAGGAGTGCGTGGTGCCATTAGAATGGGAATGCTTCTCTTGGAGGTCCAAATGAATTCGACAGATGATAATGTCAGAGATGCTATATGAGGTATCAGTTGAGTCACCCAAATAGTCATTTTTCAGGGCTCTTACCTGTCCTGCATAGGATTAAGAATCTGGCCAAGAATAATAGGCTATTGACATTTTATTAATTCATCATTTGAACCAGTTATATCCAATGAACCAATGAATCATTTACTCTTAAGACCTGTCAAAATCACAACTCAGCCAACGTCATGCAAGATTTTATTGAGAAATACCCTGTTTAGGATGGTTGCTATTAAGGTTATTGTGAGCACAAACCTGACTGTGGATAAGATGCGGATTTAAAATAACAATTAAATATTAGATACCCATATCTTAGCACACCTTTCTAATAATTAGCCACAATGTGTTATACAATTGAGAAACATACTTTGCTCAGCGAACAGCTGAGTTAGGGACTTAGTGTGCAATTCTCTCATCTCTCTCAAGTCCCTCAAGTGTCCGAGGGAATTGGAAAGCGTCACTGCAATGACAACTGTGTCGAAAAGGATAAGCAACGCATCCTCAACAGTGGTAACTAGAGAATGCATAAGCATCAAACAGAATTGAAACAAAGGAAGCTTCACTTCTGAAAATCATGTGAATAGACAAGTGGTTTGAAGGAATACAACAAACATAACTCACAAGTTAATCTTGTTCAGGTCTATCTCAGTTGCTGTACAGTTGCTTATTTTTGCAATAAACTATGCAGTACAGATCAAGTTTTATTAGTCATCACAAAGTGAGAGCATGCATTACATACCAAGAAACACCAATAAGGCCAATAAATAAAAGACCAAGCACCAATGCAGCCATTCTCTTAAGCTTCGAGACAGCATATGCCCATGCCATTAAAAGCCCTGATAGAATAGATACACAAATTTGTGAATGGAAAATTAGAGCCATTGTCACCTTGGATTCCAAGAAGGGGTAGAATAGCAATACTATTACCCAAGTGGACCAAGTCATTACATGCACTGTGTTGCCATTAGATTCTGTGTTAAACATCAGTAGAGTCTTACTGGACGGGTATGAATGTGAACACTTTGCGTTCCATGGCATTGAACTACTCACCTTGATGGATAGATTTGGGACGAAAATGTCAATTGAGAGGAACATGAAGTAGATGACCCCTCTATAGCGAGCCAAAATATACAGGACTGATCCTAGTCTAAGCTTCTTCCCCCAGATATGTTTTCTCTCATAACGGAACGTGAGGAGTGTGTCATAAATCAAGAGTGCTATTTCAAATAGTGAGATCATAACGAGGTTCACCTAAAATTACTACTGAGCTTACTCAAAGCAGCAATCAAAGAATAGTTCTCAGCCAAACTGTCCGGCTCATAAATTTCCTCGAATCCGAACAGTTTAGGGTACTCACAAATCTGTCTCCTGCTGGATGAAGACTCGATTACTCTCTTGAGAGGACATCTAGTGAGTCAATGTTGAGAAGGGCGGAATCGTGTGTTAGAATAAGAGGCTGATGGAGAGAGGCAGAATGTCCAAGCTTTATGAGAGTCATGGCTCGGTGAAAAGAATGGATGTTTTCGCAACCCACGTGGATAGTATTCCTGGCATGGTCTCGCTTGATGATAAATGATATGTAAAGGCAGTAACGCGATAGACGCCATTCATGAAACATGACATCAAGTACTTGAAATAACCATACAACGAACAGCGATTCTTCTGCCTCGTGCCAGAGCTCCGATATCAACCTAAAAACCTTGAACGACCTTCGGGGGCTGTTGTAGGAATTCAGAATAGATTTCCTTGAATGTGTACGGAAGTCTCCACCTAATGCTGAAAAAAAGGTGAAACATCAGATGTTGCAAGAAGCTTGAACCCTCTGCTACTAACAAACCAGTGGCACTCAATCCGTAGCCATAGCTGCATACCTGAGTTCAACGGTCAATTCAATTCACGTCATCCTAGTGGTTGGTGATACATGTCTGAAGGAGTAAGCCAAATAACAGTTTCATCAATCGGTTGGCACCTCACCACGTTGGTTTTAAATAACTTCTCCATGTTGTGGTAAAGCTTGGTCCGACTGACTATACATTTTTTCTACGCACATACTGGGTATATCTCATTCTCCTGAACGGAGTTGAGGCACGCACTTACCTCAAGCATCTCGCACCGTGTGATATGGCACTGTTTATCGGGGATTGGGGGAAAGGGTTGATACATGTTGAGCGAATCCTATTTGGTTCTCTCCAATAGGGTGTTCTCGAAAGAGATTTCAGGTTGTTTTATTGCATGAGGTTAGAGATTGGAACTTAGTAAGGATGCGGAAGTTCCTGTTCTTGCTGGATTTACGTGGGGTTCGAAACACGCCGATCAGGATGAAAGCTTTCTTGGGTGTTGACGTGGCAAGGTGCGAGTGCATGCACGGGCGGGAGGGTCAAAGTGAGCGAGGGCAGGTACAGCGGAGGGGTTTAAGGTTGCTGGAGATGGTACCTGGTGGCTAAGGTCCGAACGGTCCAGAATGCGATGAGCTGAGGCGAGTGCATGGCGCACGCACCATGATGACCTTTGTCAATGCGCAAAGCGACGTTTGAATGGGGTTGGTTCGAGCTCGTGGTCCCAGCGCTGCAAGTCTGTAGTGCTTTTTGACGCGCTTTTCGATGCACGCAGCATGGAGGCTCTTCCACTCACCCAGCAGGCTCTCGCCCAGGCCCAACACCGCACTATGTGTCTGATTCACGCTCATGTACTCGTGTAAACCAATCTGACGGTATGTTCTTGGGTGAGCTTACTATCTAGAAAATCTTGCCATCGAAAAACCAACATGGCCATGTGCCCACCGATTGATGCAACTGTTGTTTGCTTACTCTATGAGACATCTATCACTAGCCACTAGGATGATATCTTCAATTGACCAGTGAACACTAGTATGCGGCCATGGTTACGGATTGAGCGTCACTGGTTCGTTGGTAATAGGCGATCAAGTTTCTCACACCATCTGATGTGCCACTTTTGGTTGAGCATCAGGGGTCGCAGTGACATGGAAGCGTGTGTTTGATAATCGACAAAGTGAGTTGTCGGTGTGAAACCTGTGTCGTGGTTAACGGTGAGTCTCATAATTGATTCCTGCAGCCTTGGGACATGGTAGAACTCACCATATACAGTGACTCACAAAACTGAGTCAATGGTTGGTTCTTTTGGACTATTCATTGAATAGCTTTGAATGTAAAACATATATGAAAAAAGTGTTGGTGCATCAAAGAAACAATCTGATCAGGGCTATGCAACCATTGAAAAACTTTGTAATTCCAGTCAGGGGTGAAGAAGATATGGGCAATTCAAATCAAGGGCTCATTGACTCAGTTTTGTGAGAGGGTCTCAGAGAAATAGTAAGTTGCAATTCTAGTACTTGGTATTTCCCCCCTTGGCCTTAATTACTGCCTCAAGTCTTCTATGTATCAAATTCTGACACACCTCTGGTGGTATGTTATTCCATACCTCCTCTACTCTCTCCCCAATTTGCCAAACTCCCTTGGGTGGTGTTGGATACTCCTTAAGCCTGTTTTTTGCATGATCCCAGAGGTGCTCAATAGTATTCAGGTCTGGAGACTGTGCAGGCCAGTCAAGGAGAGTGATATTGTTGTTTTCCATCCAGTTCTTGGCCTTCTTTGACTTGTGCTTTGGGTCATGGTCCTGTTGAAAAATTACCTGTTCCTCAGGAATTCCACTTTCCTCCAGGCTGGGCAGCAGGTGGTCCTCCAAAATGGACACAAACTGATCAGCATCCATCTTCCCCTCAATCTCTGCAAGTTGGACAACACCATTCCATCCCATACACCCCCATACCATAATGATTCTCCCTCCAAACTTGACTGTCCCCTGTACCTCTCTCTCAATCAACCCCTCCCTGTTCTGTTTCCAGACCCACTGCCTCCCATCTGACCCAAACCTATTGATTTTGGTCTCATCTGACCAAATGACCCTCATCCAGTCCTCTACAGTCCACTCTCTGTGCTTCAAAGCAAAGGCCAACCTCAGCTGTATATGCCTTGCACTGGGGAAGGGCTTTTTCTTCTTCATCACAGCCTTGAATGAATGTTTCCTGAGGAGTCTTCTAACTGTTTCTGAGGAGACTGGGTGGGGGATAATAGTATTGATGTGTTTGGTGACCTGAGTAGCATTGGCAGCTCTGCCAGTAGCAATTTGTGATAAAATAGAATGTTGATCTCTAGAGGAAAGCTTGGGGGGATGACCTCCAGAGGAGCAGGGCTGGTTGGGATGGAGAGTTCTGAGAGTCCTGGATACTGTAGACTGGCTGAGGCCAAGTCTTGAGGCAATAGTGCAAGTGGAATGACAATGAGAGGCCAAGGAGAGGATGTTTTCTTTGTGAGCAGAGGAAGTGGGGTGCATTGGAGTGTAGTGAAGTTCTGGACATGTTGGAGGGGATTAAATACCTTAATTTGAGTTCTCATGAAAGATAAGGTTACCATAGTAACCATCTATCAAGGGTTGCATGTTATATAATAGATGGAGCATCAGATTCTAATTGTTCTGACACCATCTCACAGCCCTTGATTTGAATTGCCCATATCTTCATCACCCCTGATCGGAATTACATAATTTTTAATGGTTGCATAGCCCTGATCAGATTCTTTCTTTGATGCACCAACACCTTTTTCATATATGTTTTACATTCAAAGCTATTCAATAAATAGTCCAAAAGCACCAAACATTGACTTAGTTTTGTGAGTCACTGTATATGCGCAAGCAATGGTGGCAGCTGAGATGATACAAGTGTGTCGATCCATATCAGTTAATGGTGAGTTACACTTGATTGTTTGTGGCCATGGTGGTGTGCAACGGTGGTCAACCGATGTGTATCAGGTGGGTGTGTACCTATTCAGTCAAGACAGAAAGAATATTTGTTTCAATGTGTGCAGAGCAATTAACTGCGCAACATGAAGGTGGTAGACTTTGTTGTGACTAATGGGGGAAGGAATGGGGAGAGGGGAGTGAGGAATAAGGAAGAAAGGACTGAAATCCACATGGAGGTGCATATATGCATGTATAACAGTAAGGAAAAAGGATAAAAAAGCAGAAAATAACAAAGAACTAGTTGGTATGTATTCAGAAACAAAGTAGTAACCGGACTCACCAGTAGTAACCATGCAAGAGACATGAACAGCGGCAATTTACATGATAACCGCTAGCATGATCAGGAGATATAGGGGCTGAAAGAGCAAATCTTGTACAAAATACAGAAGGGGAAGAACAGAAACAGATATGAGGAGATACAAGAGATACAGGAGAGAAGACTCACATGCAAAGGAACAAGAAATAATGAAACCAGGGCACATATATGCAGTCACTGAGGACCAGATGACAGACAGACAAGAGAATGGGACATGGGACATGGCTTGGGATAGGACACACGAAGAGGGAACAAAGGGAAACTGACTTTCTATTCAATAGGCACCTCTGACAGGAGCAATTAACCAGAAGATTACACCATGGTGACCCATAATGGGCCAACCCTACATATGCTCCACAAATTCCACTAATTGTGGATCATATTCTTGTCAGACAATTTATTTGTATAAAACAGTAGTAGTTACAGTGAACATAAACTAGTCTCATACCAAATTTCCACTACACTTATATTTGATAGCTACTTGTGTTATTGAATATATTGAATGATTTAATATTTTGGACTTTAGGGTGGGCAAATAAATATGAGTTTAGAACTGATGTATATTGTTGTAGCTACCTATTTTTATATGCAAATGATTCATAGTTTGATAAAATAAGTTCTTCCTAATGTAGCGATGGTGGTCTCGATCTGGATGCAGGGTTGCCACCCTGTTTTCTGATTGTTCCTCCTCGTTGTTGTGACGAAATAATATTGAGTGGCATTGTACAAATTTCCTACACTAAAACTGTAATATCTCCCAGATCAAGGTGCAACTCTGCACCGAAGTTCTATACACCATGAAGAACCTATATGAATATTTACAGGATTTTAGGAAGACATTTTGTGTAACTCTATGTACCCAGCCCATACCTAGCTAGCCCCATGGTCTGGAACAGCAGATAGTGAATGAGATACAGAAGGGGAAGAAGGGAAACAAATAGGAGGATACACAGGGGATATAGGAGAATGCACTCACATGCAGAGGAATGAGAAATAGTGAAACCAGGGTGCATATATGCAGCCACTGAGGACAGCTGACAGAGAGACAGGAGAGGAGGACATGGGACATGGCTCAGGAAGGGAATAATTGTTGCACACAAGAAGGGAACAAAGGGAGAAGCATTTCTATTCAAAGGGCACCACTGACAGGTGTCATTTCTCTATAAAGATCTCATTGGGGCAGCCCACAATGGGCCAGCCCTGCATATGCTCTACAATTCCCATTAACTACAGATCATAGTTACATCACGGGATACATTTGTATAAAGCTACTGTAGTTACAAGGAATTAACAGAGACGAAAACAATACTTTTATCTCCCATCACTAGCCACTAGGTTATACTTGAAACTCATCACTCGTGCTGAACCGAAGGTTAAGCACCGAGTACACACCTACACATTTAGGACTCAAACCCTTGATACTCGTCGTACCAATATCCGGAACCACAGTTGGGTTTATAACCTCATATATTAGATTGAACCACTACACATTACACTTGACTTGCGAGAGAAGTACAAATCTCCAAAGTGGCACTTTGGTGCCCAGACCGGTTCCCTGGAATGGCACCTAAGTGGAGGTGAAACCCGGACTTAGCCTAGGGTAGATCATCAATAGCACAAGAGTTTCTCTATCAATAGATATAGATAAAATCACATTAAATACAGGCAGTCATTATCCTAGTTGTAGTGTCGACTCTCCGATATTCTAGCGTGGAAAACTCCATAGAAACCTAGTTTACCACTCCAAACAACACTCGTCATCAACCACACTCTCTACTGAACTATGCTATGCTCTGAAATCTTCATTGTTAGCAGTGAGTGTTTTCACCTGGATCCTATCCTGATCAGAAACCTTTCTAACTCTTGTCATCCTCTCCTTGAAGACTGCATATTGTCAAGTCCATGTACTGAGACCCGTCCGCTCGGCAGTACCAACCGAGCAACCATCCTAGGTCTATGTCCAAGTGACCACTGCATGCACATCACTTGGTATGATGGTCTCAGCTCAGTACATCCACCATGCACACTCCTTGTCCTCACCCTCTGGTCTCTCTTACCTCAGCACTTCCTCCCTTTGTATTATCCTCGGTTACCAGCCTTGTCTTATAGTCTGGCACCTCCTATTGTCCCATCCTTGGACACATTCTATTATTCTGTCTTTTATTGTTCTATCCCCGCTTTGCATTCCTTGTTCTAATTTTGTTCATTGTGGACAATGACCACATGCTCTGCATACCTTGTTGTTCCACATTTCTTATTCCACATGTCGCTTCTTAACCTATATAAGTAGGACATGCATGTACATACTTCCTCATTCTGGGTATCGACTAGGCTTAGGCCCTTCTACCTTCTTCTCCTCTGTTAAGTCCTCGACTCAGGCCAGCATCCTCAGCATCCCCCCGAGTATCTGTCTGTTGCAAATACAGTGGCACGCATGGCAAGTAGGGCGCAATGCATGAGTACGTTGAAGCCAATGCCACTACTCTTGGCCTGCAGGACTTGGCCATAGTCTGCCTGACCTTTCGCCAACAACCCTCGTCAGTACCAAAGTCCATCAGTACCCGAAGCTTGACACATATATGTATCCCAGTGTGGTCATATGTTGTCCTCCATCGTGTAAGTCCATTCTTCTCTCCCTGCTCCTTCTGCCCCTCATCACAACAACTCAATGCATGCACATGATGTCAAACCACATTGGGTCTAATCCTTACTCATTGTTGTTCAAGACCCCAGATCCAGTGGGGATTATCACACAGGTGTTGTCCATCACACTCACACAAGTTCTAACCAGTTTTATTCTTGTGCATTGCCCATCGTGACCAGTGTGACTCTCCTACAACTCTCCTACATATCTCCTGCCAGCTCCTCAGACCAGGGCTTACACAGGATCGAGCCACCATGTGTTGACACAGGGGTAGCCTACATGCACATAAAATATTAACCATACATTCCATAGTCACGAGGCCTGTACTATAGTAACTAGTACAACTAGAGACTTTGAGTGCAAGGAATCGTAGCGGCTGTCACAAGCGGTGAACTAAGTGTGAAACGCTCGTGGGTGCAGAGAACCATAGAGTTGGTTGACTTGTGAGTGCGATGAGTGTGGGAAATTATATGTACTACGGATGTGAGTTTGAAGTAGGAATTTGGTAACATTGTCATTGATCTTACCATTTTTCTGGTGCCAGGTACTTGAAGTGTGGTGTTAACACAGAAGTACTCATGAAACAATAGATTGAACCTTTAATACTGATCCAAATTGTGGTTGAGGATGGCAGACAGGGCTCCTTGGGGTTTTCCAGCACTATAATATCTGAGAGTCAGTTTGACAAATAGGAGAATAATCCCCTAGATTTTACTGTGATTTTTATTGTATTTATCACTAGGAAAATGTTGTTCTATTGATGATCTATAGGTAGCTGAGTCCTGGGTTTGACCTCCACTTAGGGGCCATTCCAGGAAACCAGCCTGGGCCCCAAAGTGCCGGTTTATAGATTTGTGGTCCTCTCATAAAGTAAAATTAATATGTGATGATATATAAAAATAGTGCATAATGTTGGGAACCCAATGCCCCAGGTATTGGTACAACAAGTATTTGGTGTTTTAGTCCCAAATAGGAATGTGGTTGCTCGCCGCTAAACTGAAGGTTCAGCACAAGGGAAATATATTTGAGTGTAGCCTAATGGCTATGTCAGGAGCCGGATTCTGACGGACTTCGGTACTAGGGAATAGCACGGGTCACCCACGGGTCAAATGTGGGTGACCCGCACCCGACCCATGGGAAACCCAAACCCATCAACCCATGGGTTTTTTCCCACGGGTCGACGGGTCTCGGGTGCGCGCCGCACCCGCACGCAATATGTCGCGTACGTCACGTACGTCGTGTACGTCACGTACGTCGCGTACATGGCGGCACGTGCGCGTACCGGCATTGCGTACGTCGCGTTCGGCACGGTGCGTGTGCATACGTTGCGTTCGTCGCGGCGCGTGCGCATACGTCGCGTACGGGCTTTGCGTACGTCGCGTTCGTCACGGCGCGTGCGCATACGTCGCGTGCGCGTACGGGCTTTGCGTACGTCGCGTGCGCGTACGGGCTTTGCGTACGTCGCGTTCGTCACGGCGCGTGCGCATACGTCGCGTTCGTCACGGCGCGTGCGCATACGTCGTGTTCGTCACGGCGCGTGCGCATAGGTTGCGTACGTAGCATTCGTCACGGCGCGTGCGCATACGTCGCGTTCGTCACGGCGCGTGCGCATACGTCACGTACGTCGCGTATGTGGCAGCGCGTGCACGTACCGGCGTTGCGTTCGTCGCGGCGCATGTGCATACGTCGCGTGCGTGGCGGCGCGTGCGCGTACGTCGTGTACGTCCCGTTCGTGGTGTCACATGCGCGTACGGTGCGTTCGTCGCGTTCGGGGCGTCGCGTTCGTGTCGGCGCGTGCGCGTACGCGTAAGTCGCGTTCGTGTTGGAATTGACGCCCCGGGTTGGGCCCGGGTCACGGGTGCTCACGGCTTGACTGGCACCCACACCCAAGGACACCCGACCCGGTGACCCGTGCGGGTTGGCCTGACCCGTGCATTTCCCTATTCGGTACTGCCGAAGGGTGTTGTCGAAAAGGTCGGGCGGACTATGGCCAAGTCCTGCA
>QLPG01012036.1:2253-13122 GCA_003314385.1 Gomphus sp. MG54 | reverse complement strand
CGTCGCGGAATCCAAACACGACCAAGGATATCACTGACAAACAACTGGACAGGTTGAAGAATTTGTATACGCCTCGCTCGAAGAGACCTGTGCTTCACGTTTATAGCCATGGCTGCGTTGAGGACAGACGGCAGCGGCGGTAAGCGAACAGCGGGTGACGTTACTGAGTCGCGTGACAGATGTGACAGATGTGACAGGTGAGATCTCATTTGTCCAAATGGGGGCGGGACACCTTGGCACAAAGATATGTCGATCTTGCCCAAAATAAATATTTCTCCTCTTGCTGCAAGATGCACTAAATACAGCGTAGCTATTGGAGATGAAAAGCTTAAACTCTTTCTATGTTGCCTGCTGTGAAAAATGACCCCATTGCGTAAATTTAAATGCCCTATGAGCTCTAATACCTCTGCACGTGTGTCTATTTGTAGGCGATAAAGAAATGTAGCGAAGCGGAGAAAAAAGGTTATTCTTACAAAGCACACCTCGAACGTTCAAGCGACCTTGAAACTACCGCTACCATCGGATAGATTCGAGCAACATCCATAGACTCCTATCCACATTTGGAAAGCGACGCGGGTGTATTCAGCTTCCGCGGCAGGCTTTCAACTCCGCCGTGTACCTATCCTAGGCGCTTTTGGTACGCAGCTGAGCTGCAAGTAAATCTGGCACATACCGTATAAACTGTACTCACCACCATCATATCTTGGTCTCTATTTCTAGTTGTTCCCTTTTCAACAACACCGATCCAGCACGATGAAGCAATACCTCATAAAGAAAAGCTCAGCCCAATGTCATGACTTGTGCTCCAGGATCCAGGAAATTTGTAAGGTACTCCCCTGTGGCCATATAACACACTAATACATAATACATATTCCAGACCGTGCACACAGATATGATGATAGATTCATCGGTGCAACTAGATCAAATACATGATGTTTCTACCAACGTCGAATACACCTCACCTCATCTCCCTCACAGTGGACAACATGCACCTCACCTCAGGCATATCAACTTCTCAAAGGGTCTTATTCCAGCCCTTACCCAATGTCTCATCTCAACACCTTCGAACGTGCATCACAAACTCGAGTGAGATCTCGGCAGACACGACCGCCCCAAGCAATACGAGTCCACACATTGATTGACCTAAAGATGTCACTTCTTATTCTGCCACTAGTCGTGGAGAAAGCCAAGGATCTCTCGATGCAACTCGAAAACGTCATTCTGTCATCTCTTCCGGCAGTCGAGCAAGGAATGTAGCCAAGCACGTGTAAATCGAAGGAACAAAGTGACTATTTATTTTAATCGCTTAGAGTTATTTAATTTAATAAAAATATAAATGCTCCTTCTTATTAGCTAGTCAAGGTACGAGAGGCGAGGGTAAGATCAGTTCTATGTTGCAGGAAGGTCCCATCCCAGAAGAAGGTATGTTAAATTCAAGTTTCATCTCACAAAACCTGATAAACCTTCCGTGACTAAACGAAGAAACCGGATCTACCCAAGTCCCAACTGGTCAGGACATCGATAACTTTTAAACATCAGCAGAGGTGTGAGTTCGTTGTTGATATCCCATACAAGTGAAACTTGAGAGCAATTCTTCTTAGGTGCTTCTCTATCTTAATTTCGTCCTACTGTTTCCTTCCCGTTTCTCGTATTCATGACCATTTTTTTTTACCTCCCCACTCTAACACCTGGCTGCACGCAGCATTGACTATGGATATTGGGCGCTCAAAGTCGAAGCGTGGAGCTTATTCTCCACTTATGCCTACGAAGTATGCGAAACAAGGGAAATGTACAGAAGCATCCAGCTAGGACAGGGACTGATATAGTAAAAATGGAAGTGTGGAAACGACGCTATTAGGTATGTAATCCCCACCTGTTTTGGCCCCTCAAGCTATGCTGACTAAATTATCGTAGAAAAGACAAGCCTCCCTAATCCTTCGACCGAACAGCCCCTGCTTGGTAAGCGCACACAACCCGACTGACTATCCTTGAAGGTACTACCAGAAGCAGTGTGAAGACGCCGAGCTAGCAGTTATCCATCGCGTATTCAGCCCGTGAAGGAAGAAAGCAACCTTGATGTGCAAGTGCCACTTTCGAAGCCATGATGTAAAAACTGCAGGTTCGACATCTACGTTTACCCCACATGAAATTCCTCCTTCTCCCTCTGAATGCTCACGGAACATGGTGCTCCAACGCTTCTTGCGAGGACTGCCAACGATATTGCTGGGTGTTGATGACTGCTGTGATGGATGTTCAGGGAGGTTATTGCATTGAAGTCTAACGCTGCTGTTTCTGGACCTCTAAACAAGTATCCAATGAATTCTTCCGACGCTGTCCTATCTCAAACCTTTCACAAAGAACTCTAATCACTTTGAGAACCCGCCCGGCGCCGTCAAGGAAATGTATGACCCTGCCTTCTTCAGGCGCTTTTTACCTGCCTACTCCATGTCACTGTCAGAACTGCCATTCGCCATCCGTCTGACTACTCCATAGGTGTCTAATCCGCCAGCTACGTTTCGGAAGTCTGCTCAGTCCTTCACTCCGAACTTGGCTGCTACACTTGGACGTTCGATGTCTCTGTGAACACAAGAAACATTTCTCAATTGACTATGGCGTACAGCAGCATAGGATGCTAGACAATATCCAAATAACGTCCTTATCCCTTCAATGACTTCACCTTCCGTCCCGTCAGTCGGTTGGTAACTTCTGAAGCGTGACAACAATAATCATCCAGCTCGGTGAGACAGGCATTATTTCCACGGCCTTGCCAGTGCAATTTCAAAGTCTCATGTGTAAGCTTACTATAAAGATGAATTTCATTTAATATTCAGGATTCAGGAGGTGTAGATATTTGTAGTGATCGACTTGCCACATGAGACGTAATTTCTATTATATTGGGACTCCTTTGTTTTTTTTTTCCTCAAGTCTATACGCAGAGTGAATTTGAAATGGTCCCCTCGGTAGGAAGAGCTGTCTGGCTGTGAATGTCGGGATTCTTCAGATTATTATTATTATTTTACGTGGGGTGGTGACGACACTTTATAAGCATGTCCTCTAACAAATGGATGGATGGTCCAGCAATTAAAATCACCTGCAACCACTTCCGTCCCACCCCATCCACCACCTCATCATGCCCACATGATGCACTGTAGCACACAGTGAACTCTATCCCACCAACCGAACCACCGTCATCCTATCTGCCCCAGGCGCCGCCCCCACCCTAAAACACATCCTCATCCGTCACGAAATTGTCGAAATTGTCGAAACTGTCGAATAGAACAAGAAAGAAAAAACAGCAGCGGCAGCATTTTCACAAATCGGATCTACTAATTACATACCCCCCCGTTCTCCCCCCGCTTCCGCGCGCGGCGTTTCTCTCAACGCAGATCAAAGTGCCAGTATTTGGTGTGCCACGCACGCACGCACGCGATAATTCGGGAAGTGAAGTGAGAATTGGTGGAGTTGTGTGTGTGTGAGTATGTATTGATGAAAATGAGCAGCGAAAATTGTTATTATTTGTCAATGGATGGCTTTTTCAGTCAGGGTCTGTGTAATGACACAATAAATTTTTTTGAATCAAGGACAGAAAAGCCTGTTATGCGATTAGTTTAACCTACTCACCATATGAAGAACCGTGCCCCTTCACAATACCAGTGCATGCTGTAATTGTTGATTATAATTTGCGTGCATGTACGGCGTAAGCAAAATAGTTAGAAAAAAAGGATATCCAGGTATCCTACGGGTAGATCTGGAAGAACAGAGTTACTTTGTATACTTTGTAATGACCTTAATTACCTTAATTTCATCTTGATATTACACATAGGGAGTGACGTTTTCTTGGAAAGAATACGCCTTTACGGAGGATATCCATTGACCGAATAGTTCGCTCTTCGTCGTAACTATCACAAGATAGTATATAACTATATTTGAAATTGAAATGAAAAAGAACAAAAAGGCAAAACAAAAAAACGCACGAGTACCAGAAACTCGGCTTGGGCTTATCTTTTTGACCAAATACTCGAGCCTCCTCTGTGGTGAGTTTCGCATGTTCCAGGCCCTCCCCTCCCTTGCCTCACTAAACATGAGGAGGCGTCACTAGGGAAATAGGCGGGTGTCGTGTAGATGTACTTGAATGTCGAGCAATGAACGACTTCAATTTATAGTTGCGAGGGTGTGTGGTTATTCCCTGCCGCAGTCTCCCGAGCCGCCGTGTACTAACACTAACAATTACCCTGTCATACATCTATCAAGAAATCACTGAATTCCAAAGACCAGTGAACCTAGGTATACTGGCTGCGGCTATAATTACGGATACATAAGCATCACCGGTTTTGTTGGTGGCACATACCGTGTGAGCTTCTCGCACCGCCTGATATGTCACTTTTTCTTCGACGTTAGTTATGTAAGGGGAGAATTTGATAATTTGAGAGACGTTGCGAGAATCCTATGTTGAATTCCTGGAACATTATGTTCCCGAAGGAAGTTCAAGGTTATTAGATTGGAGATTAGAGTTCGAATACGACGGTGAAGAAGTGGCTATTTCTGGTACTTGTTGAATGACTTCTATCTCGCGTTGATACTGATACTTCTACACGGGATAGATCATCAAATGACACTGCACGGATCCTATTCTATCTTGTACTAACATCTTTGATCCCGTGACCCTCATAAAGCTTTTTTGAAATCTGTCTCTCTGTCCATCACCCGCCACTCGTTCAGATGCAACAATCGAGCCGGAGTCCTTCTCAAAATAATCCACTTGCTCAATGTCCTCTCAAGGGAGTAATCAAGCCTTTGTCCAGCAAGCGACAGATAAGTGCGTACCCTAAACTGTGCTGTTTTGAGAGTTGAGGGGAGATTGTTATGATTCGACAGTTTGTCTATTATCTATGTTGAGAATGTTGCCCTCGGTAAGTCCAGGAATAATGTTTATAAGTAGCATTGTTGAAATCTTACTGTTTCAAATAGCACTTGTTGTACATGACACACTCCTCACGTTCCAGTATGAAAGAAAACATATTTGGAAGAAAAGCTTTAGATTAGGATCAGTCCTCTATCTATTGGCTCGCTATACGACGATTTTCATCTTCCTGCTGATATCAATAGTCAACAATCTCCCAAACCTAACTCTCAAGGTGAGTAGTTTCTACACCGTGGATTACAAACCGTTCACATTGATCCGGGTCTAGTAAGACTCTCATATGATGTTTAGCGCAGAATTTAATGTCAGAACAGTCAATGTAATAAATTGATTCGCTTTAGTGATTGTATGTTTATTCTAGCCCTTACAGGAATACAAGGTGACCACGGCTCTAATCTTCCACTTCCATTCTATAATTGATCTATCTATTCAACCAGGGCTTTTAATGGCACGAGCATATGCTGTTTCTAAGTTTTACAAAGTGACTCTTTTGGTGCTTGGTCTATTGTTCATTGGCAGTGGCGGAGGTATCGTGGTATATATTTCATGTTCTCCACTTTGTTATGACTGATAAAACTTGCATACTGCACTTTGTAGTTTTTTGCAACAGTAGACAGTTGTGCATCAACTATGGAGGAGATCAACAAGATTGACTTGTGAGTTATGTAGACTGTATTCCTTTCACATGTCTATTCACATAATTTTCAGAGGTGAGGATTCCCTTGTTTTCAATTCTGTTGTACTTCTTAAGTATATTCACTAGTGGACACCATTTTGGATATTTTTCTCATTCTGTTCGACACAATAGTGGTTGTAGAGACGCTTTCGAATTTCCTGGGAACGATGAAGCAGCTGAGAGAGAGCCGAACATTCCACGCAAAGTCACTAACTCAGGTTTTGATTGAGCAAAGTACGTCTCTTAATGATATTATTCATCGTAACTAATTAATATCAAGGTCTGATACGATATGGGTATCTGGTTCATAACTAATTTTATAAACTGCATCTAATCCACATTTAGATTCATACTCACGATAACACTAGCATCCACCATCATGACGAAGGTATTCCTCAATGACAATTTGCATATAGTTATCTGAGCAATGATTATGACAGGTCTTAAGAGTAAAATGCTTCATGTGATATAATTGGTATGAACAACAAATTAATAAAATGTCAACAGCCTACCATTTCCCACATTCTTACTCCTGTTCAAGACAGGTCAGAGCCCCTGCCTTGCGCAACTATTTGTACTTGACTGATACCTCATATAGCCTGTCTACGATCATAATCTGTCGGATTCATTTAGACCTCCAAGAGAAGAATTCGCATCCCAATGGCACCACCCATTCTTCTTCTTCACATCCCATAGGCACCTTCCATGCAGCTACACGACGTATCCATGATGCGATTATGGATGAATTTGGTGACCAGAGTCTCACCGAGTCGCTTGATGCTGGAATTTCCTCGTCGAACGAAATAGAGCTCCAGTCCGCTGCTTCCAATACAGAGCGGATTGACCTCGATGAGTATCCATGGGCCGGCAGGAGTTTAGGAGAGTTGGACAACACGCCTCCTATGGGATCGCAAAATTTAGGTAAGTTGATTTTTATTTTATTTTTGTTTCAGCTATGGAATGTTGTTATAATTCTCTGTGATGAATCAATCTTCCCTGTAGGTGTGGTTGAACAGGTGTAGGTAGATACATTGGAAAGGAGGATGATCGTTTATTTATTTATTGGAGAAACAGAAGCAGTATGATAATATTGACTGCGAGCTTGGAAGATTATCCTAAACTTCATTGGGCGTGAATATATTTATATTTGTGTCGATTGATCATTTGTTGTAGGATGTCCTTGTATTTTTCTTCTTCCGATTTATTGCCTTTTTCGGCTGCGCGGTATCTAAGACATACCCTACATTGTGACTGTCCACATGGATATTCTCTATTTCCTTACTCGATCTCTGCTCATGCTCTATGGGCGGCGCCCTGAGCATAACTCGTACCTGTGTAAGTGGGGTTAAAGTTGCTGCGTTATTTGGCTTTCCATGTGCTTCTTTCAGGTTAACCTCCACTCCCTTGCTTCTTCGCCGTTCGCTGCTTGGTCCCCTCGTCTCTTGTTTTTTTTTTTTTTTGTTTAGGTCTCTCTCTGGGGTACTGACGATCCCTTGAAAGCATGTCTTCTAACAAAAGGATTGAGGGTTGTAATCAAGGTCATCTGCAAACAATGAAATCCCACCTCATGCACCACCTCATCATATCCACATGCGCCATAGCACTCAGTGCACGCTATCCCACCAAACAAACCACCATCATCCTTGTTAAAACTATGCACAGATAAATTCAATCAACCATGTAGAAGACTCAATATTTTTATATAAGAATAACTGCCTATATACAGATAAACTTCAATAACAAAGGAAGGTCAGTCTTGGACATAGAAATAGAAGAGCCAGAACTCACTTCAGTCAACTATGTGGAAGACTGAAGTGAGACTTAATCAACATGTACTACTGTTAGTCTGTCTCCAAACCAAAGAAATGCTTTATTTTTTATTTTTTTTTGTGTTTTACTGCTGACTTGGTCAGGCCACACCAAACAAGCCACTCCTCATTGCATAGCAACCCCAGTAAGCTTTGTGTCCACTTGTGTATGTAGATAGTGATATGTGTTTTGTAGTGAGATGGAGAGATGAAAGAGTGGAGGTGAATAAACTGAATTATACCATATACAAGCCTCATGTGTAGGCTTGTTCTTCACAATCTTCTGTGATGCAGCCGCAGCCGCAGCCGGCGTCATCCTAAAACACACCCTCATCCGTCACGAAATTGTTGAAATTGTCGAATAGTACAAGAAAAAAAAAAACACCAATAGCACCACTCGCACAAATCCAACATAGCCGATATACCAACTATATTTTGCCCCGTTCCTCCCTTGTGTGGCTGTTTATTTCAACACAGATAAATCTCCCAGTTTTGGTGTGCCACGCAGGCACGCGATGATTCAGGAAGTGAAAAGAATTGGTGGAGTTCTATGTCTGGGTGATTGAGTATGTAGTGATGAAAATATACACACACCATTACACCGGACACGACACGCGCCGTATACATGCACCTAACGCGTACGACACCTACCTACATACGCGCAGCACGCGCACAACGTATATGTACGCGACATACACGCGTTGTACGGGAACGACGTATACGCGTTACACACATACACGCGTCACACGCACCCAGATTCCCATCGCATCCACCCTCATTCCCAACCGCCTCACATATATGCGCCGAACGAGTATGGCCGAACGCGTATGGCCGACATATCCCAAACGCGTCACCGATGGCACAACACATGCATCTCTGGGAAGGGACATGTGTAGATTGTCTAGATGCGACAGATTTAGTAAATAATCACCAATGTATTGAATTTAACAATAATCAATTCCTAAAACATATTTTCCTCCCATTTCCTTTGTCCTCCCCTAAAGTCAAATAAACATTTTCTATGATGCAGAAATGATTATTATTTGTCAATGTATGGGGTATGTGTAATCTGAAAAAAAAAAGGAATCAATGAAGGCACAAAACCTGTTTTTCGATTAGTTTAGGGTAATCACCATGTGAAGAAGAACACTGCCTTCGTTGATTTATTTGTGTACATGTACGGCGTAAGCACAGCCAGCTGATTCTCATTTTCTTGGGGAAAGAAATAAGATCTCTATATGTTTGTTTCTCTAAATAAAGGCAATGTAACCCATTTACGAAGCCACAAGGCCCTTGTATTTTATCAGAGTTTGTTTCCATATCGCTGAGATTGTTGGGAAGGTGTATATCCTATTAAAGGAGAAAGAACGCGCGCGTACTTTGTCCAGTGGCGGCTGATCGCCTCCGCCGGGAAGTTATATTAACAAAGAAGACGTTTTCAAGGAATGTGTTTCTCATAAAAAGTGATACGCTCGAGGGTGACAACCGAGAATCACTTGATAATATATATATGTGCCCCAATGATCTGAGCCTGGTTTTGGAAACTCAGTACCATTGTACAGCTGAAACATGGAGAATATCGATCTCTATCGCTGCCAGTCCCTTTCTCTTCCAAAGATGCTTCCGTTCATCGGGGAACGAATATACGGTCGAACGCTGATAGCGACCTGTGATGTCTCTCGGAAGCGGTTCTTGGCAATACGTGAACAAAAGGTTCATCTGGCACACGCCCTGAGACCAGTGTCTGTCCTGGCAGTGCCGCAAGTATGTCGATGAGTCGAGTTTGTTGGGAACTATAGACTGTGGGCGCTAAATCCACCGTGTCTCTTGGATTTCAAACACAGCCACATGCAACACCGGCGTGCTATACAAGCGCCACGTTGTCTGTTGGGCGTCTACCGGGAATGGGAAGCGCCTTGGCGCAGTGTTACACGATAAGAATAGACCGGAGCCGTGTTAGATTTGCCAGCGAGAGAGAGGAGTGAGTCATACTTTGTGCAACAAACAATGCTGTGCAACTCAGTTTGAATCATTGTGCCACTGCGGCGGTGGTGGCGGTGTTTTATGCTGTGAGTGAGTCATGGAATGGTTTTTCCACATTGGGACAGCGCCTGGAGCTAGTGGGCTCAGGGCTGGTTAGTGGCCACACACACACATCTGAATATAAAAGGAACGATTGTTTTGCGGACCTATACCCCACCTCTTAATTAGTACCCAGTACTCGACACACACAGAGACACACACAAACATGTCGTTGACGACCTCTACCTCTACCTCTACCTCTACTCCTCACAAAGACTACGCGTCCGCATTCGCGTCCCTACAGTCGTCATTTGGATTCGGAGGCACCGCTCCATTTAACCCATCTCCCAAAATGACAACGACTAAATCCACTTTTAAAAAGTCGTCTCTTTTTAAATCCACCACCAACACCAACACAACTACCTCCTCTACCTTCTCCTCATCTACCAAATCATCTACGACACACTCTCATCCACCGCGTAAAGATAAAGACTACGCGTCCGCGTTCGGAGCTCTGCAGTCGTCATTTGGATTTGGAGGAGGGCACCGCTCCGTGTAATAAAAACATAACTCCCCATCTCCCCAAATCCAAAATAACAGCGACTAAATCCTTCACTTCCAAAAAAGTCGGTTCGCTCTCTCTCTAAATTCCAACGTTCATCTCCCGAATCGACGACACACTCCACTAATCATCATCATGATTCACCGCGTAAGGACTACGTGGACACGAGTCTAAATCAACCTACAATGGAGGGAGAGTTCCTCCCTTAATCATTCTTCCGGGTTCCGGAAACCCTTATCGATATCTATCGCCCACGTGGGGCGAGGATACCATAATTATATACATATATATATCGATACGGGGTCGTGTTCAGAAAAGGTATTTTACGAGCTATATAATCATAAAGGGGGAGTAAGGAGATAACTGGTAATTATCTAGCTCTCCTCACTTAATTATCTATTGTATCATACTTGTTACGTTATTGTAAAGCCAAATATATTATCGATAGTGATAATAAAGAGGCTAATTCAAGGATAAGACAAAAATTAAATACACTGTATATCCATTCGTTATTGTTTGAGGAGTATGAACTGGTAAAAAAAAAAAATTACTCTGAGTGGGGGAAAGTCATGGTCGGTGTTTGACTTGTATATATTCACATAGAGCTCATATCGCTTTCAGTAAATATAATGTATAAAAACCTGTAACAGTATACAGTATATATAAACAACAACACAACAACTCCCCGCGTCAGCATAGCTCATGCCTTGTATTTTTCGCTTTTCGCTGTAATGTTGCTGTGTTCTAGCCCCCCACAGCGTCGTTTCGGACTTTCCAGAAAAGAATTCATGTTCTCCCAATATTCAAAACGACTATCCTATATTAGATATTATATATTATAGTACAAGAGAGAATGCTTCCTACTATGCCAGACTATTTC
>QLPG01012030.1:0-10488 GCA_003314385.1 Gomphus sp. MG54 | reverse complement strand
CAGTGAAGGTGATATGGGATGAGTGCCGTCGGAGTCTGATTTGGAACATGGTTGAGATCAGTCGCTTTACTGTTAGCGGGTGCAGGTATGCATACACATGTAGGGGTGCAGGGCCAGGTACAGGTACAGGTGCGAGGGCGGCAGGTGCAGGTGTGGGTGCAGGTGCAAGGATGGTGCGAGGCCTGCGGGTGCAGATGTGGATGCAGGTGCATGGGTAGTGCACTATATGCAATGGCCCCGCAGGTGCGATGGATAGAGCATAAATGGCAGGCACGACAGGTGCGCAGGTGTGAACCCACGCAGGTGCAACAAAAGGACAGAGTCGCTGTGCACACCGGTACAGAGACAAAATGACCTATGAAAAAAAAAAAAAACCAGGAGTCACTGCACATGCCGGTGCAATGAAGAAATGACCTGTGATCATTGTGTATGCCAGCATAATGAGAAAAGGATCCATAGCTAGCAGAGAGCTCCAGAGGGTCTTGATCCAGGGAAATTGAACATACGCCAGTGCAATGGGAAGACTAACTAACAAGTCTCTGACCCCTGCCTTACCTTCTTCTCGCAAAAAGGATGCCCCACCAATCATGCATGCTGGCACAACAGCTAGGACAAGTGCAGGGGTTGATTACCTTCTTCTCACCACCTCTTTCGGATGAGACCACAGGTGGGAGAGATACAAGTAACACAAGTGCTTATGTCAAACAAGCGCAAGCTCTTCCAACCCAGCACTTTGGATCACCCAGTAGACAGGTAGCAGTCAATACATGCATCATCAATGAGGACATTGACCTTAAAAGGGGGGGTAATGTCATGATTTCTCCACTCCTCTCTCTATTGCTTGTTTTTGGACTCCACTACTCCACCAGACCATATGTACAGTTCTTAGGTAATTAGTCAAAGCTCAGTCTTGAGCTGGTCAATACACCGACAAGTATCATTGCTCATTTCCCTCTTCCACTCTCCAGTATTGAAGCTCTTGTTGTTGCTGACAAGGATACAGTGAGGAAGAAAACAGGTGGGTAGCAGAAGAGGACATGGCAGCACTGGTCAAGGTTCAAGAGTTCTATCAGTCACACCCAGGAGCACTCCAACATATCTGGGCAGTGGCCTTAGAGTCCCTGATGTCCCATGCTTTGAGGATGCAGCACTCTAGAAGGGAGGGTGATGTCAGGGGATGACCTGCTGTCAGGCATTGGAAATGCTGACCAGGTGTAGGCCAAGCACTACTACAATAGTGCCAGCTTCATGGTGTTGGTGGGAGTTGGTCAAGTCCTAGAGACTGATCGGGGTGGCTTGGCTTCAACGTACTCATGTGTTGCACCCTACCTTCTGTGCATGCCACTGATTTATAACAGAATGGGTACCCGTGAAGGTGCTGAGGGTGCTGGCCCAAGGGAGGACTTTGGAGGGGAGAAGAGAAGACAAGGAGGCTTATGCCAAGTTGATATCAAGAATGAGGAACTATCTACATGCATGCACAACTTATATAAATTAAGAAGCAAGATGTGGAATAAGGAATGGAGAACAACAAGGTATGCAGAGCGTGTGGAGGCATTGTCCACAATGATAAAGAATAGAATGAAGGAATGTAAACAAGATTAGAACAATGAAAATAGGATAATAGGAAGTGATCAACTATAAAACAATAGGGTCATGGCCAAGGATAAAACAATGATCAAATGTCCTGAGGTAAGGCAGACCAAGGAATAAGGAGTAAACAGGGTGGGGTTAATGGATAATGAATCAGGAAGGATTGGATGAGGGATGGGAATGAGGAACATAGATGGTGAATGTGCTGAACCAAGACTGGCATACTAAGTGACTTGCATGCAGCTTGGTCACTTGTATGTGAACATAGACTGATTGTTTGGTTGGCAGTGCTGAGTTACTGGATCCTCAGTGCATGTACTTGACACCTGCCCATTTTCCTAAGCCAAGCACTAATCACCCAGCCAATAGGCTGATATGGTCGGCCAAAGTCTTGGCCCAATGAAATGACAATGACAGATGAGACATGTACCTGTGTAGAGAAGAGGGTTAGGGAGCAAGAATTGGAAGAACTTAAGAGACTCATCTCTAAGAGTCAATGACTGACTGACCTTCCTGCCATGCACCGAGCCAAGCACTCAAGTCCCTAGGCCAGACTCCTGGCATCAGGCCTGCAGGCATTTAGAGGATAGTACCACCAGACACAAGGGAAGGG
The DNA here is from genome assembly GCA_003314385.1 of Gomphus sp. MG54. Taxonomy (NCBI): domain Eukaryota; kingdom Fungi; phylum Basidiomycota; class Agaricomycetes; order Gomphales; family Gomphaceae; genus Gomphus; species Gomphus sp. MG54. Next base: position 8,282 of record QLPG01012030.1, on the reverse strand, counting down.
TAGAGTATGATGGAGAGGCAGTGCATGGGCATAGGGTATATAGGGAGGGAGACTCACTGGCAATGAGGCTTAGGTTTTCCTCTTAGGATTTCCCCCATTGCTAGGTGAAGTCCCTTCCTTTGTGTATATACAAGAGTAACTGAGACTTGGGATTTCCCCCTTTGCTAGGCCCTGTGTGATAGCCCTCAGACACCACTGGGATTGCCCTTACAGGTGTAGGCAGTTGTGTGAACTGTACTAGGTCCATTTGAGGAGCATGGGCCATAACAGGTTTGCTGATCACAAGTCTTACACAACCTACATCGGCATTGGTACAGTGAAGGGAACTACATGAGTTAGAGGAAAACTGAAATTGATCCAACTCAATAATGTCCTGTACTCTCCAGGAATTGGTGGTCGATTATTTTCCATTTTACAGGTCCATCAAAAAGGTTTTCTTACAACCTTTTCAGGCCATAATGTACCTGTTATTAAAGATGATGTACCTTACATAGAAGGGAAGGCTCACATCAATGATTACTGGGCAATGATATCACCCTCATCCACCTCAGTCAATGCAATTGCTATATACGAGTCCCTATTGAGATTTTACACACTTGTCTTGGCCAATTATCATGGTTATCACTTTGGAAGATATCTGATAACATTGACTCAGCCCACAAACATGTGCTCTCTACTTTCAAGGCTATCTCTTAGGGAAGTCAATACAATATAAGTTTACTGTTTCAACCTATCATCAAACTGAACCCTTCACTCTTGTCCACATGGACTTAGTGGGCCCCATGAGAACCCACTCCATACAAGGTCATTTTTACCACTTCATTCTTGTTAATGACTATATATATATATGCTATAAATGGATTTATTTTCTGACAACAAAAGGGGAAACTTTTTCCCATTTCAGAGAATTCCATGCATTTGTCTCAACTCATTATGGAGGGACCTATCAGGAACCATATGCCGGCAAGCCTGACTATTTATTTCAGCCTACTCAGCCCAAGTCTGCTCTCGCTCGCTATTTAACATAATGCCCTCAGCCTATGGACTATATGCACCTCGTGTATCTGTCTTGGCATCACATGCTCCTGTCAATTCACTCCACTCATTTACATCACATTCCATATGCTTGCTATTCCATTCCATCTTCATTTACATTTAATATCCTTTCATTTACATTCCATTCTATTTTCATCTATTCCCAATTCCGCTCAGTCCTTTATGTCCAATCTGCTATTACATTCCTTAGGGTAACTCCATTGGGAATCAGAGTGGCATGTCACTCCACGATGTCATGGAGGAGATCATTATTTAGGATGTAGTATTTCTGTTTCTCGCTTTTCACAATCCTCAACTTTCTCATTCTATTATAGGAATCTATTCGACTCCTAGTAGATTAGAAAGTTGTATAAAAGATCTTGTACTCATAGTTCAGACTTCAGTCAGAAAATCAACCTTGATTTCAACTAAGGTTCCTCTGTTCATTTCTGTCTGTCTCGCCTTTATGAAATTGGGGACCGTGTGGTCTAGTGGGTGCAACACATAAACATTGAAGCCAAGCCCCATCCAGAACCTTGCCATTGCCTTGCCTTTGGGAGATTGATAATATAACGATTAAGTCCTTTCTCTACATTGTAACAGTATTTTCTGACTTCCACACTTGATTGCACTTCATCTTTGCATATCACGACCATCATGAACACCCAATCTACGACTTGCAGTTTACCTTTCATCGTAGAAGTCCCAAGTCAGTTGCAGGAGATTTCCTCACTTCGACAGCTGTCAGAACAACCTTCAATTCATGAAGCTGGCCCATCAGGAGGGAACACTCCTCCTGAACCTGAGGACAATGACGAGAAAACCCAATCGACGATAACAACAATGACGAGCCAAATCTGAACCCTGTTCAAGTTTCAAATCTGAACCCCACTCATGTTTCTAATCCTAATCTGACTTTTAATTCCAATCTAACTCTTAATTCCTCTTCCAGTTCAGACAAAATTGTCAAGGCACTCGTTGATCGATTAGCCCAACAGCCCCCTAGATCTAATCCCAACCCTGGTCATCATGCCAAGGTTCATGAGCCTGAGGTTTACAATGGTACCAACTAAGCTAAGCTTTGCACATTGTTTTTACAATGCACACTGAACTTTTGAGACCGTCTGTCTGCATTCTTGACGGATGTGTCAAAGGTCCAATATGCCATCTCATACCTCACAGGCCCTGTGCTCCAGTACTTTGAACTTGCAATTCTAGGCAAAATCCAGCCTGAGCCTAGTTGGCTTAAGGTCTGGAGGGACTTTTGTCATTTAGCCCATTCAACAGCGCTGTGCAAGCAGAAATGAGCTCAGCAAGATAGTTATGAAGGACAACCATCGTGTGGCATATTACTTCATCGACTTTGCCAGAGCCTCCACTCACACTCAGTGGAACGACACTGCCCTCGCACATGTGGCATACAAGGGGTTGGCCAGACATATCAAGGACAGCCTCCTTAACTTCCCTTGTTTCAAAACTCTCGCTGAACTCAGACAATATTCACTCGAGATCAACAGCAGATATTGGGAATGCAAGGAGTTCAACAACTTTGGAACTCCTTCAAAGCCGAATGGGTCCTCATCCAAATCCAACAACAACAACAACAACAACAACAACAACAACAACAACCATCAGTCTTCTTCCAACTCCAACAACTCCAACAACAAGAAGAGTAAGAAGGGGGGGAAGAAGAATGGCAATGATAAGTCTTCCAACAATAACAACAATGCTAACAATATTGCATCCAAGCTCAGAAAAGACGGGAAGCTATTGCCTGAAGAACGTCAAAGGCAAGTTGATGTGGGACTTTGTCTCTTGTGTGCTTCAAAAGGTCACATGGTCAAGGACTGCCCCAAATCCAATTCCCAATCCTCATCGACCTCTTCTTCTAACAACAAATCCAACAACTCCAACAATAAGAAAATGACAAAAGCATGCATGACCAAGGCAAGTACTTCTGACACCAATGCCAAAGACAACACGGCAATGGAGTTGAAAAAATGAGCTGCAACCTCAGGAATGCATGAGCTGAGGATTGCATTAGCCTCTCTCATGTGCTGTTCCTGAATGCCCTTTCTTCTAATTCTGCTATTTCTCACATATCTTCTACTTCTGAAACTTCAAAAATTTCACTTATACTTAATCTGTCTTGTTCTGTCATTTCCGAACTTCCTCTTGTTACACTCTTAGATTGTGGTTCTTCAGACTGCTTTATTGAATCACAAGTTGTGCAGAAATATTCTTTGCCTACTAATTCAGTTCCTGCTATTCCATTGAAATTATTTGATGGTTTTACTAATTCTGTTATTAGTCAGACTATAACAATGCCAATCTGATTTCTGACCAGTGAACTTCAGAACGTCACCTTCTATGTGACAACATTGGATGGCAGTTGCTCTGCAGTACTTGGCTTCAACTGGCTCACCCGCTACAATCCATCAATTCACTGGGTATTGGGCAGTATAACCTTCAAGTCTATGAAACCGACCACCATTCCAACACCTCAGGCCTCAACTGCTGCTTCACAGTCCAGCACCCCACTTCCTAGCAATCTGTCACCATCTCCAAAGTTGGAGGCTCCATGGATAGCCCTAGGTAATGCAGAAGCATTTGTTCATGCCTGTAAACTAGAAAGTTCACAGGGCTTTCAACTCAACCTCACAGATCTCGACAAATATGCTTGAGGCTCCACTACGGTCAATTCCTCCGACAACCTGGATAGCATTAAACACCATGTTCCAGAATTCTATCATGACTTCGCTGATGTCTTTAGTAAACAGTGCAGTAATACTTTAGCACCCCATAGACCCTATGATCTCAAGATCAACCTTGAGGACAGCACTTTGCCCCCTCTTGGTCCCATTTACTCCCTCTCAGTATCCAAACTCCAATCACTATGAGACTTCATCGACAAACATCTCAACATGGGCTTCATTCGACCCTGTCAAGTCCACAACACCGAGTACCGGCTCACTTGGGAATACCGACCAACTGGCCCTTGCCCACATCATCTTGCACTACCCCACGGCCTCGGCTTGGTATACCTGGTACATCGTATGGACCACTCCTCTCATCCTATCCTCTTCATTGTTCCTTCACCCCCTATCCACTCCTTGACCCATTTCCCTGAACAACATGACGGCCATTCATTGTCCTGGCCACTGCCATTGTTTTATCTTAGGTCATCCTCTATTGTTCTATTCTTGCCCACCACTTCATTATCTTATTCTCAGCCATACTCTATTATTCTAATCCTGCTTACATTCCTTATTCTATTTCTGATCACTGTGGACAATGCCCCCATGTGGTTTCTTCATACCTTATTGTTTCCATTCCTTACACCACCCTGTTCAACATCTTGTTTCTTAACTATATAAGTAGCGGAATGTATGTAGATAGTTCCTCACTCAGAATATCAAATCAGTTCGCACCCCTTTGTCCATTCCCTATCTCTAAAGTCCTTCGCTCAAGCCGACACCCTCGGCAGCCCTCACGAGACTCCTCCCACTATCCAAATTAGTGGCACACATGGAACAGCAGGGCACAACACATGAGCACGTTGAAGCCTAGCCACTCTGAAACGGTTTGCAGGACTTAACCGATACTTTGGTGTTACCAAATCCTGACAGACCCTCACATTTGTCACACGGCGCACCAGTACTATACAAGAAGGACGGCTCCCTGCGGCTCTGTGTAGACTTTTGTGGTCTAAACAGAATCATGAAGAAGGACCGTTATCCACTTCCCCTTATTTCTGACCTCTTAGATGCCCCCAAGAAAGCTTGTATATACACTAAAATCGACCTCAGACACACCTATCACCTCATTCGAATTGTAGAAGGGGATGAATGGAAGACAGCCTTTAGGACACGTTATGGATCCTTTGAGTGGCTTGTCATGCCTTTTGGACTTTCTAACGCCCCTGCTGCATTTCAGCACTTCATGAATGATATTTTTGGTGACTCATTAGACAACTGCACCATAGTCATTTTGGTCAACATCCTCATCTATTCCAATGACGAATCCTCACATATCAAACACATTTGCAAAGTTCTACGACGATTACATAAACACAACTTGTATGCTCAAGAAGACAAATGTTCCTTCCACCAAATGTCCATCAAATACCTCGGATATATCCTATCACCCAAGGGTCTTACAATGGCAGAGGACAAGGTCAAAAGCATCACTCAATGGCCTGAGCTGCGTAAAGTCAAATATGTCCAATCATTCCTCGGATTTGTGAACTTCTATCGGAGATTCATTTTCAACTATTCCTCTATTACGACTCCTCTTACTCGACTGACTTGCAAAGGTCTGGCTTGGAACTGGAGTGAGGAGTGTAGAGATGCATTTAATAAGCTGAAGCTGGCATTCATGTCTACCCCCATTTTAACTCATTGGACTCCTGATTTGCCCTTGATTGTGGAAACAGATGTGTCAGATTACACTTTAGCAGCTATACTCTCCCAACACTCCCCAGACGGCGAGCTTCACCCTGTCGCATTTCATTCCTGAACTTTCACCTCTCCAGAACTCAATTACAACATTCACAACAAAGAACTGCTCGTGATTTTCAAAGCTTTTCAAAAGTGGTGTCATTACTTAGAAGGTTCTGGCAACCCTGTCAATGTCATCACCGATCATAAGAACTTGGAGTACTTTTGTACAACCAAGTTGTTGACTAGATGTCAAGCTAGGTGGTTGGAATACCTCTTTCAGTTTAATCTTGTCATCCGTTTCAGACCAGGTCATTTGGGAACTAAGCCTGATTTGCTCACTAGATGATGGGACATCTACCTTAAGGAGGGGATGAGCGACTATGCCACCATTAATCCCCAGAACCTTCAACCCATCTTCTCTCAACACCAGTTGACCATGTCCCTTTGAGCCATGACCCTCATCGAACCCGTACTGAAGGCCTCGACTCTTATGGACACAGAGCATATCCTGAATGACATCAGACATCATCTTCCTTCCAACTCCTTAGCCCAGAAACACCTTGCAAATAATGATGACCTGAAGTGGCAGACTAATTCCAATGGTCTGTTGCTATTTGATGATTGCATCTACATTCCCAAGGCCCAAGACTTATGCTTATGCATGTTACAACATAAGCATGATTACATTCTTTCTGGACACTTTGGAATTAACAAAACCATAGACCTTGTCAGATGCGACTACAATTGGCCTGGCACACGCTCATTCATTAAAGACTACTGCAAGTCCTGCACAATGTGTATGTGGAATAAATCGCCATGTCACAAGCCATATGGATTACTCAAACAGCTTCCAGTACCAGACAAACCCTGGAACTCGATATCCATGGACTTCATTGAGCAGCTTCCCACATCCTTGGGATTCATCATAGTCGACCACTTCACCAAACAGTCTATCTTCATTCCTACTTCCATCACCATCACTTCCTCTCAGCTTGCAGAACTCTTCCTACTTCATGTATTATCCAAACACAGCATTCCATCTCACATCACTTCAGATAGAGGCTCGGAATTTGTGTCCCACTTCTGGTGTTCTCTTGGGAAGGCCCTTGACATGAAGTTGCATTTCACTTCAGGCTATCACCCAGAAGGCGATGGCCAGACCGAGCATACTAATCAGACATTAGAACAGTACCTCCGCATCTATTGCAACTATCAACAAGACAACTGGGCCCTGCTATTACCCCTTGCATAGTTCACCTATAACAACGCTCCCAGTGCCACCACTGGGATCTCACCTTTTTTTTCCAACAAAGGCTATCACCCCAATCTCACCATTCATCCTGAATGTAACCTCGCTTCATCACGAGCGCAAGACTTCATAGTCGACCTGGATGAGTTGCACCAGCAACTTTGAACCAACATCCTCGATGCTCAACAAATGTACCAATCCTCAGCTGATGCCAAACAACTTCCATCTCCAGACTTTGCCATTGGCAGTCTCACATTTATCAAAGCCAAATTTCTCAGAACTACCCATCCTGCAAAAAAGCTAGCTGAGAAGTTTTTGGGTCCATTTGAAATCATTGCACATCCCGGTACTCACTCTGTTACTCTGAAACTCCCAGGCTACATGAACGCAGTACATCCTGTATTCCATGTTTCAATGCTTGAGCCAGCCACTCCTAATCCCATTTAGGGAACGGCATGGGTCACCCACGGGTCAAATGTGGGTGACCCGCACCCGACCCATGGGAAACCCAAACCTGTCAACCCATGGGTTTTTTCCCATGGGTTGACGGGTGTCGGGTATGCGCCACACCTGCACGCGTGCGGCGCATACAGCGCATATGGTGCATACAGCACGTACAGCACATACGGCACATACAGCGCATGCGGCATGTACAGTGCATACGGTGCATATGATGCATGCGGCGCATATGGCACATACGGTACATATGTTGCGTACGACGCATACGGCATGTACGGCGCATATGATGCGTGCGGCATGGACGGTGTGTGTGGCGCATACGACGCATATGATGCGTAAGGCGCGTACAACGTGTACAATGCATAAGGCATGTACGGCACTTAAGGTGCGTACGATGTGTAAAGCGCATACGACGCATGCGGTACGTATGGCGCATATGGCACATACGGCGCATACGGCACGTATGACTCATATGGCGCATTCGTCACGTTTGTGGTGTCACGTGCACGTATGGCACTTTTGTTGCGTTCGTGTTGGCACGTGTGCATACGCGTAAGTGGCGTTCATGTCGGAGTTGATGCCCTGGGTTGGGCCTGGGTCATGGGTGCTCGCAGCTTGACCCGCACCCACACCCAAGGACACCCGACCCGGTGACCTGTGCAGGTTAGCCTGACCCGTGCATTTCCCTAATCCCATTGCTAATTGCATTCAACCACCTCTGCCCCTAGTCATAATCAACAGCAAACCCAAATTCAAGATATCTGAGATCCTGGACTCGAAAATCGATAATTGACGTATGGCATGCAGGCTGTTGTACTTAGTGCAGTGGGCAGGATATGAAGGCACAGATGAAGAAACTTCATGGCTCCTTGCAACAGAACTCAACCACGCTTCAGAACTCGTTCAAGACTTTCACAAGTCATATCCAGATAAACCTGGACCATTACCCATTCCATAAGCACCTCACAATTTCTCTTCCATTCACTCTCGCTCATTCTGTCAGGCTCCGGGAATGCCGAGGAAATGGCCAAGTCCTGCAAGACGGGAATAGTGGCATGGCTTCAACATGCTCATGCGTTGCGCCCTACTTCCCATGC
>QLPG01012017.1:0-10994 GCA_003314385.1 Gomphus sp. MG54 | reverse complement strand
GACGTGCCCTAGCACAATAGGAAGTGCCCGACTGTAAAACAAGGTCATGACCGAAGATATCACAAGGGCAGGAAGTGCCGAGGTGAGGTGGACCGTGGAGTGAGGAGTGGGCGTAGGAATGAGGGATGTGACCGATATGTGTGTCCGGCCGGGAACGACTCATTGAATGGTTCGTGCTTGGTTATTAATGGAGTATTTTAGTCGGTACCGCCGAGTTATCGGGTCCTCGGTACATGTACTTGACAGTTCCATGCCATTGATCTGTGGTCTCAGAATAATTTTTTTGTCTATGCTGCCAGATCCTTGTGCAAAATGGTGAGCGTGACACTTGAGTCACGTGACCTTAGCGGAAACCATTTGTCTGCTACCTTATATGCGGATGCTGCCTGGTGTCTAGTATAACCGGGGTTTGTTGGGTGGCCAAGTGTATGTGATTATTGTATTAGAATTCAGCCATTAGCAGGAGGTCATCCCAGTCATCTTGTCATTTGTTGATGAAAACTTGGAGATATTGCTCCAGCTCCTGATTGATGTGTTTAGTCTGTCCATTCCCCTACAGATAGTAGGCAGTGATGGCCATGAGTTTGATTCCCAACAGTCGGTAGAGTTCCTGCATAAACTCTGAGACAAACTGTAGTCCTCAGTCTGAGACCATCTGTCTTGGTAATCCATGCAGCTTCGACACATGCATAAGGTAGAGTCATGCCACTCCCAATGCCATGATCATGGTGTTTGTTAGAGAAAATGGGCTCTTTTGCTTACCAAATCTATAACATTCATAACAGTGTCATACTCTCAGGCCTCGGTACCACTAAAGGTACAGTTGGAACTGGCCAAGTCCTGCAGGCCAGTCGGGGTGGCTTTGCTTCAATGTACTCGTATGTTGCGCCCTGTCTCCTATGCATGCCACTAACTTATAACAGAAAAGATACTCGAGAGGATGCTAAGGGTGTCGGCCCAAGTAGGGACTTTTGAACGGAAGGAGGAGAGCAGGAAGGCTTAAACCTAGTTGATACTCAGACTGAGGAACTATGTACATACATTCGCTACTTATATAGGCTGAGAGGTGAAATGTGGAATAAGGGTGGCATAAGACATGGAGAAAAGAATAAGGTATGAAGACCATGTGGAGGTATTGTCCACAGTGATCTAGAATAGAACAACATGAGAGTAAGACAATGAAATATGACCGATAATAGACGAGTAAGATTGTGGGAAAGAATAGAACAATAGAAGGTGGCCAAATATAAAACAATAGGACTGCAAGTAAGTGGCAATGAATAGTGAATGTCCCAAGGGTAAACAGGTAAGGGGAAGGACAGGGAGTGGAAGAATAATAAAGAATAGGAGGGTGGGATAAGGATAATAAACCAGATGATGAACTGAGTGTACCAAGCCAAGACCGCACACTGTGAGGGATGATATGGGTAAGGGTTGGTCGGTCAGTACTACTGAGTAAATCAGAGCATGGTATCGTGGTCATGACAGTATCCCCCCTCTAGTGGCTGAACCCATGAAGCCGATAGGCAGTGTGAGGTTCGCGAGTATAGGTGAGGGCTGGAGGAGACAACTGTTTTGTAGAATGGAGGGGGCCATGAATGAAGATGGATGGTGGAGGCCCCCTAGGCTGAGTGGTGCTTTATTGTGCTCATGACAGCCCATTAAGATGGAAGGGCTTTTTGTCAGAAATCGGTGGGTTGGGTTGGCTGATCTTGGCATAGGTTGGTGACCTTGCATGAGTAGTTTTGGGCAGGGTCAATGGGTGGGATAGCTGGAAGGATGGACCAACCCAGGTTCAAGAAGGTTCAGGAGAGGACGGAGTAGGATGGAGGAAAGGAAGGAAAATGAGAAAGAAAAGAAGGGAACATGTTTTGGTAGAGACCAAATGAGGAGCGGATTCAAGAAAAGGGAAAATGGTAGGGGAGAGGAGGCATATGAGAGCCCTTAGTCAAGTTCCAGAGGCCACAGGCCTGGCTTATTAGGGTAGGCAAGGTGGAATTCTGCTACAATCTTGGGAGCATTACCGAGTTCGGTTGCTACTAACCAAGACATTTGATCTTCAGTGCCTTCATAACCTAAGGTAGAGCAGGGGGAAAGGCCTGCATCTTTGGTTGGTTTTTGAGTCAAGGATTTTGGCAATTTCATACTCGATTTCTCTGTCAATTTTGACAGGGGGAGGCAGAGGCAGAACTTGATTAGGTATGGTATTGGGGGTAGAAGGTTAGAGCATTGAAATGTGAAAGACTGGGTGTACTGCCTGCATAGAGTTGGGTAGACAGAGGGTATAGGAATGGGTGTCGACTCGAGCTATTACTTCAAAGGGGCTGAGATATTTCTCTGCCAGTTTCTTGGAGGGTTGAGTGGTATGGAAGAACTGAGCTTTAACAAATACTGAAGTTCTGACTGGGAATTCAGGAGCAGCGAGTCTATGAGAATCTGCCGAGGCTTAATATCATGATTGGGCATGGCTGATTTGTTTTTTTTTCAGAGCTCCTTGGAGTTGGTCTAGGTCTACAGCAAACTTGTGCGCTCAAGAGGAGGCAAGATCGTGTTCGGGGTGTATAGTGAGGTTTGGGTGATGTCCCTTGTTGGCAAAGAAGGGAGAGATGCCCATGGTGGTGTTCGGAGTGTTATTGTAGGCGAATTTGGCTAGTGGCAACAGTTCAGACCAATTGTCCTGTTGGTAGTTGCAGTAGACTGGAAGGTACTGTTCCAGGGTCTGGTTTACTCATTCAGTTTGGCCATTGGCTTCTGGGTGGTAGCCTGAGGTAAAGTGTAGGTGCATGTCAAGAGCTTTTCCAAGTGACCTGAAGAAGTGGGAGACAAACTCGCTTCTGCAGTCAGATGCTACATGACTCGGTATACCATGTTTGGAGAAGATGTGAAGTACAAACAGTTTAGCCAATTCGGCAGAAGTGATTGTATTGACTGTAGGAATGAAGATACTCTGTTTGGTGAGTCTGCAAACTATCACTAGTATCAATGTGAAACCTGAAGACTGGGGGAGTTGTTCAATAAAATCCATGGATATGGAATTCCATGGTCATTCAAGAATGGGAAGTTGTTTTAGGAAGTTATAGGGTTTGTGATGCTGCAATTTTGAATGCATACATGTGGTGCAGGATTTGCAGAAGTCGATGACCAAGGTGTATAAGCCTGGCCAGATGTATTTATGGCAGATCAGGGCTAGTGTTTTGTTTTGACCAAAATGTCCTGAGAGGACATGGTCATGCTTGTATTGTAGAATGTGTAGTCTGAGGTTGTTGGTATTGGGGATGTAGATCTGGTTGTCTAACTGAAGGAAACTGTCTGGGGTTTGCGTCCATCTTGGGTTTGGTGTTTCGGGGATGCCAAGATGGGGCATTGCCATGGGGTCTGTTGGGAGGGCTGAATGTATATTGGAGTGGAGTTTTTCTGAGTCCATGATGATGCTTGCTTGTAGGGTTAGAATGATGAGTTGCATCGCTTGAAGGGATTCCACTAATTGAGTAGTCATAAAAATTGGTTGGAGGTTTTGAGGGTTGATGGTGCCATAGTTGTTACCCCCCTCTTTAGGGTAGATGTCCCATCATCTAGTTAAAGTGTTGGGTTTTGTACCGAGTTTGCCAGGTCAGAAATGGATAGTGATATTGAATTGACAGAGGTATTCAGACCATCACACCTGTCTCCATGTCAGGATTTTAGTGGTGGAAAAATATTCGAGGTTCTTGTGGTTGGTGACAACATCTATGGGGTTGAAGACTTCCAGAAGGATTTTCAGAGGGTTCCAAATGGTTTCCAAAGGGGAGGTTTGTATTCTGGGGCAGAGGGACTAAGGGTTGGAATTGGATCAGAATCGGAGTGGACGGAAGTTGGGAATGCCAGGGGTCTTGGGACTGTTCACAGTATAGGGTGGTACGAATGGTTCAAGGTCACAGGGACTTGGCTTCAACTTATGTGTTGCACCCTCCTCGATCATCAGTCTCTAATTTCGGAGAGTCAATAAGTTTACCAGAACTTAATCGGAAACTACGACGCAGAATTAAGTCAATATTTGTACTGGCAAATAGTCCAGTCAACTGGTGACTTATATACATGTATCTAGTCTTGTACTATCTTTTACCAAGTAAAGACAAGGGGGGAAGACAGTACAAGGGGTAATATAAAATGAAAAACAAGGGAGTGAGGTACACGGTGATCCTGCACGTCGTCTATCAAAGGAGCGGAACCTTGACTTCAGAATCTTCAGAGGTTTGGAAACACAGAACCTCGGAATGATGTATTGGACATCTGGAAATTGGTTTATTCAGTCTTGAGCGATCGGAAAGGTCCCGTAAATGGTGCAGGTGGTTGTGGGGTTTAATGTGGGTTTATTTGGCAGCATGGGCCATAACAGTATCCCTCCACTAGGACCGAGCCCTCAAGGTCCTAAGCTTTAATCTTGCCATGAATTGAGCAGAGAAGAGCATGGGACTATTTTTAGGCGTATTGGGATATAATGGGTGTTTTTTCCAAAGTGCCCATCTGATGCATATATAAGGAGGCTTTTCTTCTTTCCTGAGTTCCTTCCTGCCCCTAACCATGTCTGGATTCGAACAGGACATTGAAGCAGAGGTTTCGGCGCAGGTGCGCACCTTCAAAGCCAAGTGTGCAAAGGAGATTCGCTCGATGAGGGCGGAGGGGGCGTGGAAGTTGGAAGCTGCTCGGGATGTCGGAAAAGATCTGAGGGGCAAAGTCCAAAGGTTGGGGGAGAAACCAAAGGGGGTGGATCGGAGGGGGAGGGAGGAGGGGAAGAAACGAGCCTTGGAGCACGATGCTCGGGCTCTAGAGTCCACTCTTTTGGCCAGTCAGACAGACAAGGATCTGGAGGATCTGCCCTCCTGGGAGGGTTTTGCTGGGCTATTGGGCTCTGAAAATAGAGGTGCTCCGCATCAGGACACCAAGTCTGAGGAGTCTTTGGACGGTGGTGATCCCTCGGATGCCGAGTCCTCCTACTCATCCCCTGGGGGTGATCCAGGGGGTGAGGAGGACATTTACTTCATGCCCTCAGTTGGGGTGAGCACCGTTGCTCGGGACACGGAGAGGATGTGTCGGAGATGTCTTGAGAGGGATGCTCGAATTTCGGGGGTGCAAAAGTCCTTTGAAAATCAGATTGCCTAGGATGCACAGGCGGCCGGGAAGGAGGTGGGTCTCGGATCCTTTGAATCCACTCGGCAGTCATTGATTGAACATCAGCCTGACCTTTACCAGATCGCCAGTCTGGGGGCCCCTCCCATGCTGGGGTCAGATCCTTGTGACAGATGTCGCAAGTGTGAGGACCTATGTATGTGGACTTTGTCGGTCAAAACTTGCGTTCCCTGTCGGAAGAGCTGGGTGAAGTGCGTGGTTGGTGGTGTACCAGTTGTTATGGGGTCAACCATGAGAAAGAGGAGGCAGGAGGAGATGGAGGTCCCAGAGGTGTCCTCTTCGAAAAAGATGAAGGTTGAGGTACTGGTCCCTCCTCTTCCAAAAAGCAGGGGTGATGCAAACAGCGACCTCCTGAGGGAAATCAGGGATGGCATTTTTGCCCTTATCGTCGCCCTGAACAGGATAGCGGATGCTTCCGAGGTGGCAAATGCCCTCAAGACCAATGGTCAGCATCGTTTGACAGGTGTGGGGGGATGCAGTGTACCCTCCTAGGCTCGTCGGGTAGTGGCGGGTCAGTTGATTCCAACACATGGTGTGGGGAGGACTGCTTCCAAGAGGAAACGGGATTCCGGGGGAGCGGGTTCAGCGCATGGCGTGGGGGATGTGATGCCTAGAGCAGGGCATTCTACCAAGCAGGCGGCCCTAGTGTGTGATGCAAGGAACTCGGCACTTGTGACGGAACAACCTACTGAAGACGTGGTTTCAGGGGCTGTGGCACTGGCAGCGGAGTCACTTCCTGAAGTGGTGGCTCTGCAAGTTGTGGCATTGGTGGTGGGGCTGGTTTCAGACATAGTAGTCCCAGGGTTGGAGTCGAGCAGTTGGGGGGGGGGAGCAAGGGATCGATTACTTTCGTGGACCGGATCCCTCTGATCCTGACCAGGCACATGCCATTTTTTATGGCGATGACTGATGATGTAGGGTCATGGTGGTCATGGAGATTGTAGCATTCATTCTACCAGATTGTCGCTTTTGGGCAGAGGTAGTGTCGTTGGGATTCAGGAATTGTCCTGCAACTTGAGTCTCGGTTGAAATTGTCGATTAGTTTAGCTTCGTATTAATTTCTAACAAGAAAAGGTCTAGTTCTAGGAGAATCTACATGGTACTGTTAGTCTAAGGGATGGTATGGGATTCCACGGTGATCAGGATTCTTCCTGAGTGGAGTTTTTGGAGGGTCAGATTTGAGCGCTGAGTGAAGACTGCTGGCTCCATATTGCCAAGAATCAGTTAGGATAATCTAAACAAGTAGTACTCAATACCCTGTCGATCAATGGATCGTAGTGGGTGAGCGTGTGGTCCTTGCAACTAATTCTGATGGGATTTGGGGGGACAGATTTGGAGAGTCAGAGTTCAGAGGGTCAGAGTATTTCCACAGAGGGGTCGAAATCTTTTGACAATTGGTCACGGGGGGTCATATTCCTGAAAAGGTTGGATGCATTGTTTTGTTTTACGTCCGTAGGCATAGTTGGTATTCAATGCAAACAACTGGTGCCGGAGTCAGGGGCCTAACTTCTTATTCCTTGGTTTCTGAAGCATCCGACATCTCAGACTCTTCTTCAACCTCTTCTGTCATGGAGGCTGCACGCCCTTTGGTGACTGTGGTGGTGGATCTTGGGCATTCCTTGGCTAAGTGGCCCAATCTGCCGCAGAAGAGGCAGAGGTTTTGTTCAAAGCGGTGTTGCTGTTCTTGTGGTGTAAGTTTTCTGTTTTTTTTTTCTGATTTTAGACGATAGATCCATGGTAGTCCTGCTGCCACTAGATGGGGTCGTGGGTTGGCCTACATTGGCCATCTTATTGCCTGTGTTAGGGGCCGAGTACATGGTCACAGGGGTCCTCCCTCTGTCATAGGGGCAGTCGAAGTTCCGGGTGGAGGGGGACTCTCTGGCGATTTCTGATCGTTGCTCCCAGTAGCGGGCATCAATGGATTGGGAAAGGAGACGGAGTTGGAGCAGGGAATTTGATTCTGCCGGGGAGTCCATTGTAGAACTGGCAACAAAGTGCAGCATTGCCCCAGTGGACACAGGTGGCTAGTCGATTGAATTCAACTACATATTTCGTGATGCGCTGATTACCGCACATGCGAAGGGTCTCAAGGTCTGCTTCGGCCTCTCCTTCTGGGTCATAGGGGCCAAAGTTGGTTTTGAGTTCATTCATGAACTCCTCATAGTCATGGAGCCAGTCTGGCTCATCGGAGGCAGAGAGGGCTGGTTTAAACCAGTCCAGGGTGGTACCGGTCAGGTACAACAGTACGTAGGTCACCTTGGTGCTCTCGGTATCGAAGGTGTCAGGGCGGTCACGGAAGTTCAGTCTACATTGCACTAGAAAGGCTTGTAGTTTCCTCGAATCGGATCCATCAAATGTATCTGGATCCCAAACCTTGGTGGCGTGGGGGGCTGATCTTCTGGGGCTGGCTAAGTTGCTTGCTAGCATAACGAGGGCCTGAGTGAGATCAGGCACAATGTTGGGTCCTAAGGTGGGGGGGCCCCTCCTAGGTGTGCAGGAGGTAGCGGTGCTGCGGCGGGTGGTGCAACGAGTGGTGGTACTACGGGCGGTGGTGCCACAGGTGGAGGTGCCAAGGGTGGTGGTACGTAGGGGGGCGCCGATGAGTCTGATGGCACTGCTGTGGATGGTCCTGAACTGGACTGCATATCCGACGGCGATGATTGTTGAGTTGCCAGGAGGTGGTTCATGAGGAACAGGTTGGTCAAATTCGAATGCAGGTGTCGATCTGCATCCAAGAATCTGGAGTCAGAAGAAGGCTCCAGGGGATAAGCTGGGGTCTGAGGCATCTGAAAACTTGGTCCGGGGATGGGCAGTTCTCGGGGGACGGATGCATGGCGGGCAGATGCCTGAGTGATTGTCTGCATGGCTTGTGAATGTGTGATAGGTCTCATGCTTAATGACAACCAGGAGTGTGAGTACAAATATACTGTTAAATCCACGTGTAGGTGCTTAGCTAGAGACTTCCAGAAGGATTTTCTGAGGGTTCTGAATGGTTTCCAAAGGGGAGGTTCGTATTCCAGGGCAGAGGGACTAAGGGTCAGAATCGGATTGGAATCGGAGCAGACGGAAGTTGGGAACACCAGGGGTCTTGGGACTGTTCACAGTATAGGGTGGTATGAATGGTTCGAGGTCGCAGGGACTTGGCTTCAACTTATGTGTTGTGCCCTCCTCGATCATCTGTCCCTAATTTTGGAGAGTCGGAAAGTTTACCAGAACTTAATCGGAAACTACGATGCAGAATTAAGTCGATATTTGTACTGGTGAATAGTCCAGTTGACTGGTGACTTATATACATGTATCTAGTCTTGTACTATCTTTTACCAAGTAAAGACAAGGGGGGAAGACAGTACAAGGGGCAATATAAAACAAAGAACAAGGGAGTGAGGTATGCGGTGATCCTGCATGTCGTCTATTAAAGGAGTGGAACCTTGACTTCAGAATCTTCGGAGGTTTGGAAACACAGAACCTCAGAATGATGTATTGGACATCCGGAAATTGGTTTATTCAGTCTTGAGCGATTGGAAAGGTCTGGGAAACAGTGCGGGTGGTTGTGGGGTTTAATGTGGGTTTATTTGGTAGCATGGGCCATAACAACCACCCTGATTCCACATCTCACTTCTTAACCTATATAAGTAGTACATGGATGTAGATATTTTCCTCATTCTGAATATCAGCTTGGCTTACACCTTCTTGTTTTCCCTCCTCCCATCTAAAGTCACTTACTTGGGCCAACACTCTTGGCATTCTCTGGGTATCCCTTCTGTCTGAAATTAATGGCATGCATAGAAAGTAGGGCACAATGCACAAGTACATTGAAGCCAAGCTACCCCAATCGGTCTACAGTACTTGGCCAATTCCCATCAGCATCGTGAAGTTGGTACTATTGTGATAGTACTTGGCCCACACATCATTGGCATTCCCAGTGCCTGACAGTCATAAATATATGGTCTCCCTCCTCTAGTTCTTCCTCTTCTTCTCCTGCATCCTCCTCCTCTACACCTGCTCTTGAAATTCTACATTCCAAGGAACATCAGTCAAATGTCATCTCTCCTGTCTTCTAGTTGACACTTGGGTTATGCTTCTGAAGCCAGTTGAAGCCAACAATCAGGTCTGTCTTTCTGATATTGGTGACTGCAAAAGGGAAGACCTCTGAGTGGTTCTTTATCCTGACTCTAAGGGTTACTGTATAGGTTATCAGTCCTCCTTCATTGTGGGTTCCATCCACATTGTAGATGGGTAGTTATCTTGGGAGTTTTTCTATAGGTAAACATGGTAAATACTTTGCTTTTACAAATCCTTCATTGATATAGCACCCTGTTATCCCACAGTCTAGGAGTGCTTCAATTGTGAATTCCCTTTTGTCTGTCAGTGTTTCAACAGTGGTGGGTATTATCAACTAAGATTGGTTGATTTGTCTGATCCACTGTTTCCTTCCCCTAAGCTCCTTGACCACTTCTATGCCTTCCTCTCTTCTCATCCCTCATATGGCTTTCACTACTTCTGATGTCACCTCTCCTTTCCTTCTGCTGTGTGTCTACTGTCTCAACACTTCCTGCCCTGACTTGTTGTCTTGGTGTATCCTCTATAACACCCACTCTGCTGTTCCCTCTTTAGGTTTCTCCACCTCTTCTACTATCACCCTCTTCTCTTCTCACTTCCTCTTCTCTTTCTTCTCCTTCTTGACTTTCAAGGATTGCTCTGGGACAATTTCAGGTTCAGGTTCTGCACTTTCATCAACTGCTTGTGGGGTGAAGTAGTTTACAGATACCCAGGGCAAGGAGGACATCATTTTCACTCCATCCCCTCCTGAAAATTTTCCTTCTTCAACATGTCCAGCACTTCCTTTTTCTCCTCCTTTGTCCACCCATCCATCTTTGCTCTAACCTTCTGTATACCTTGAGGTTTGGGACAGTTTCATGCTATGTGTCCTTGCTCTCTGCAGTTGAAGCATGTTACTGCCCTTACTGGCTTCTCTTGAGCCTGATCAATCTCTCTGGGTTGTGGTCCCAAAGTGGGTGAGGGAGAAAGTGGATGAGTTGGAGTAGATTGTAGGTTCCTTGGAGTCTGCCATATTCTTGGCCCTATGGTCCCCCTCTTCATCACTTAGTATTCACACAAGTGGCTGTCAAAACAGAGGGCATATGACTTCTACTTGTCATACATTGTTCGAATGGTCTCCAGTGTATAAATTCATTCCACCACCTATGGGGACAGGTTCCTCTTGAGCAAGGCAACATACCCTTCATTGTTATACCCTGCCTGTGACCTGTGTTCCTCAAACTCCATGAAGAACTCTGTTGCTGGACTTTCTCCTTGTCTCAGCTTCATTGAGCTATTTCTTTCTTATTTGGGTCATGGAATGTTATCAGCAGCTCAATACAGAATTCCTCCCAACTCTGGTAACTGCATGTACCTGCTTCCAGTTCCCTGTAACATGACTTTCCTACTAAGCTGTGAACTTCACCTTCATATAGGACAAGGCAAAGCAGATCTTTCACATATGGTCTACTTTGAAATACATCATCCTCAAAGTTCAGGTAAAGCTCATGCAGGAAGATATCAATCTTCTCTAATGAGCCATCAAATGGCTCTGATCTTGCAATTTTGCCAGCTGATGAGATAGAGGGGGTGGTTGTAGATGCAAGCTAGGGTGTTTGGGCTTGTAGTGCTACTAGGTGTTGGTTAAGATGGTGTGTCTAGTTATTCACCATTGCGGTCACGTCTGCATTATTTTGCTGCAGGCCTGTAAGAATTTGTTGTAGAAGATCGATGTCCATGATAGGGTGTTGTAGGGATATGATAGTCTTGAGCTAATGTCAGCAACAACA
>QLPG01012014.1:0-22827 GCA_003314385.1 Gomphus sp. MG54 | reverse complement strand
CCGACCTTTCGACAACACCCTTTCGGCAGTACCGAAGTCCGTCAGTATCCGGCTCCTGATAGGGGTCCGCAACGGGGCCGAGGACTGAGGTGGAAGTCGGATGGATTACAGGCGGAGGCGGAAGTGCCGGGAACTTAGGGTCGGTTGTGGAATGGTTCAATTCGGTCACTAAGGTGTTCGAGGTCGAAGAGACTTGGCTTCAACTTATGTGTTGTGCCCTCCTTGATCGTCTGTCCCTAATTTCAGAAAGGAGATGGGAGTTTACCGGAAATGAATTGGAAACTGGTGGGAGACTAAATCGATATTCGTACTAGCGAACAGTCTAGTCGACTGGGAGACTATATACATGTGACTTATCCTTGTACTATCTTTGCCGGTCATAAAACAAGGAGAAAGGAAGTACAAGGGGTCAATAGGAAAGAAGAATAAGGGAGTAAGGTACGCGATAGACTGGCACGTCGGTTATCAAGATGCGGAACCTTGGTCACGGAAATCAGGATCGGACTAGTGGGGGCTCGGACATTATAGGAACGGGAGTCACGGAAGGTGGTTGCTCATCCTTCGGTGGTTGGGGAGGTTTTGGAAACGGGGTAGGTGGTTGTGGGGGTTGGTATGGGTTTGTTGTAGGGCATGGGACATAACAGTACCCCCCCATTAGGACCGAGCCCTCAAGGTCCTTGGCTGTCGAACGATGTATGGGGTGGTCAAGGCTAGTCGCTTGGCCTCCCTGGGCCTGGCTTGAGCGGATAGGCATGGTAAAAGTCCGAAACTACCTCCCTCACGTGGTTCAGTTCTGTGGCAGGAAGCCAGGAGGTTTCTTCTTCTGTTCCCTCGTAACCAGCCCATCTGACTAGGTATCGGAGTTGGCAGCCATGACGGCGATTGATCTTTGAGTCCAGGATTTCTGCTATTTCGTATTCAGGTTCCCCATTGATTTCTATTGGCGGCTGTGGTGGTGTCGCACGGTTGGGGAAGGTGTTGGGGGTTGAAGGTTCCAGCATTGAGACGTGGAAGACAGGGTGGATCGACCTCATGTTTTTTGGAAGGTGAAGGGTGTAGGATACCGGTCCTACTTAAGCTATAACCTCGTAAGGTCCTAGGTATTTCTTGGACAGTTTCCGGGAGGGTCTTGTGGTCCGGATGTTGTCCGATTTGAGGAAGACTTTGTCTCCAACCTTGACCTCTGGTCCCTGGGAACGGTGTTGGTCTGCAGAGGCGGCGTAGCATTGTTGGGCCATGGCTATGTTTCTGCGAAGCTCTTGGTGTAGTTCATCTAGGTCTACTGCGAATAGGGAACGGCATGGGTCACCCACGGGTCAAATGTGGGTGACCCGCACCTGACCCATGGGAAACCCGAACCCATCAACCCATGGGTTTTTTCCCACAGGTCGACGGGTGTCAGGTGCGTGCTGCACCCGCACATGCCATAGGTGCATGTGACGTACAACATGAACGTGCCATATGCGCGCGCAACATATGACACGAACGCGCCATATGTGCATGTGACGTACAACACAAATGCGCCGCACGCGTGCGTGTCATATGCATGAGCGTAAGGCGCATTGGTGTCAGCGTGTGCGCATATGGTGCATTGGTGTCAGCGCGTGCACGTATGGTGCGTGCGCATATGGTGCGTGCGCATATGGCACGTGCGCGTATGGCGCGTTCGTGTCGGTGCATTGGTGTCGGCGTGTTCGTGTCATATGCCTGCGCGTATGGCGCGGTCATGTTGTATGTGTGCACGTGCGGCGCGTGCGTGTCGTACATGCGTACATAGTTGAGGCGGCAGGTTGGGCCGGGTCATGGGTGCTCTCGGCTTGACCCGCACCCAAACCCAAGGGCACCCGACCTGGTGACCCGTGCGGGTTACCCTAACCCGTGCTATTCCCTAACTGCAAAGTTGTGCGCCCTCGAGGAGGCCAGGTCTTGCTCGGGGTGGAAGGTGATGTCCGGGTGGTATCCTTTGTTGGCGAAGAAGGGTGAAATCCCGGTTGTTGCGTTGGGGGCATTGTAGGCGAACTCCATGATTGGGAGGAGGTCTGCCCAGTTGTCCTGCTGGTAATTACAGTAGACCCAGAGGTATTGTTCCAACGTTTGGTTCATCCATTCGGTTTGTCCATCACCTTCTGGGTGGTATCCGGAAGTGAAGTGTAGTTTCATGTCTAGGGCCTTCCCCAGGGACCTGAAGAAGGAAGACATGAATTCTGTTCTGCGGTCCAAGGTAATGTGCGATGGGACTCTGTGTTTGAAAATACGTGGAGTATGAACAACTTGGCTAGGAGGGGGGATGTGATGGTGTCGTGGGTCGGGATGAAGATGGATTGTTTGGTAAGTCGATCTACGATGACGAGGATAGAGTCGTAGCTGGCCGACGGGGGTAGTTTTTCAATGAAATCCATTGATATGGAGTTCCACGGGTATATGGGAACCGGTAGCTGTTTCAGGAGGCCGTACGGTCGGTGTCTTTGTGTTTTGGCGCGCATGCAGGTTATGCAGGACTTGATGTAGGACTTCACGGTTTTTTGGAGTCCGGGCCATGTATACTCTCTCCTGATGAGGTTGAGCGTCCGATTTTGTCCGAAGTGTCCGGAAATGGGGTGGTCGTGCTTGTCTTGTAGGATTTGTAGGCGGAGGTCATTGCTGTCCAGGACGTAGATACGCTGGTTGAGAAGGAGGAGGTTGTCCGGTGTGGCCGACCATTTTCCGTTGGGGTTGTCAAGTTTTTCCAAGGTTTCTGGATCGTTTTGGATTGCTGCACAGATGTCATTATGGAGTCGTTCTGTGTCCATTATTGCGGCTGCTCGTAGTGACGGGAAGTATAGTGCCGTGGCTCGTATGGAGGTGGATAGCTGTTCTGTGGAGAAGACGGGTCGGAGGTTGTGAGGGTTGATCGTGGCGTAGTTGTTCCCTCCCTCTCTGGGGTAGACGTCCCATCGTCTGGTCAGTGCGTCCGGTTTGGCTCCGAGGCATCCCGGGCAGAAATGGATGGTCATGTTGAATTGTGAAAGGTACTCCGACCATCGGACTTGCCGGTGGGTGAGAAGTTTGGTCGTCGAGAAGTATTCCAGGTTTTTGTGGTCCGTTACAACGTCGATGGGGTGGGGTGCACCTTCCAGGTAATGTCGCCAGGTTTTGAAGGCCTCGAAGATGGCGAGTAGTTCCTTATCATGTACGTCATAGTTTAGTTCTGGGGGTGAAAATGTCCGGGAGTGGAAGGCGATCGGGTGTATCTCATTGTCCGTGGGGGAGATTATGGATAAGATGGCCGCCAGGGCGTAGTCGGAGGCGTCCGTCTCAACGACGAGTTGGGAGCCGGGGGTCCATTGGCTTAACACTGGGGCTGTGGTGAAGGCCTTCTTGAGGGTTTCAAAGAACATCCTGCAGTCTTCGGAGAAGTTCCAAGGTGTATCTTTTCATGTCAAACGGGTTAGCGGGATCGTGATGTCAGAGTAGTTGAAAATGAAACGTCTATAGAAGTTTGCGAATCCAAGGAAGGACTGGACATCCTTGACTTTGCACGGTTTGGGCCAGTCCTGGATCACCTTGACCTTGTCATTGACCTTGTCATTGACCTTGTCATTGACCTTGTCATTGGCCATGGTGAGGCCGTTTGGAGACAGAATGTATCCCAGGTATTCCACTGTGTTGGCGTGGAATTGGCATTTGTCCGCACGGGCATATAGGTGGTTGGTTTGGAGTCATTTTAGGACTTCGTGCACATGTTTCTTGTGTTCCTCCAGGTTGTCGGAGTATATCAGGATGTCATCTAGGTATACCAGTACCGATACGTCAAGGAGGTCGGAGAAGATGTCGTTCATGAGGCATTGAAAGGCGGCCGGAGAGTTGCTCAATCCGAAAGGCATGATGCATCATTCGAAGGATCCGTAGTGTGTGCGGAAGGCAGTTTTCCACTTGTCGTGTTCTCGGATGCGGATGAGGTGATATGCGTGTCGTAGGTCTATTTTAGTGAAGATTCTAGCCTTATGGGGGCTGTCGAGTAGGTCAGAGATGTGGGGCAGCGGGTATCGGTCCTTTTTTGTGATTTTATTGAGTCCTCTAAAGTCGACACATAATCGTAGGGAACCGTCCTTCTTTCGGGCAAACAGGATGGGTGCCCTGCCAGGTGAGCGGGATGGGTGGATAAAACCCATGGATATGTGTTCGTCCAAGAATTCGCATAGCGATTTCAGCTCGCTTTCTGATAAGGAGTAGATGGGGCCGAAGGGGGGTGAGGCTCCTTCCTCCAAGTCTATCTTTAGGTCGTAGGGTCGGTGTAGGGCCAGGGTGTTGGCACGCTTTTTACTAAAGATGTCCTGAAATTTGTAGTATTTGTTTGGGACGTTGGATAGGTCTACAGGGCCGTCCTTGGTTCTGTCGAGGTCAGAGAGTAGTAGTTGAAAGGTCTGGGTACCCTCCATCTTCGAGATGCGGGCGAATGCTGCTGCATTAATCAGCGCCATCTTGGGCACGACGAGTGGTTTTCTTGGGGGGTCAGGTGAATGGCGAGAGGGGGCTTTAGGTTCAGGCAGTTTCACGGAGTCGGTCGGCGGCGGGGGCTTGAAGGATAAGTTGCCCAGAACCCAGTCAATCGTTGGATTGAAGCGGGTGAGCCAGTTATATCCCAAGACCACCGAGCAGCTCGAGTCTAGCAGAGTTACGAAAAAAGTCATGGAGTGTCGTTCCCCTTGGGGGAAGCGAACCGGGAGTTTGACGGTCTTGTGAATGGAGGAGTTGGAGGTCCCGTCAAAAAGTCTTAGCAGAATGGGCGTGATGTCTTGGCACTGAAGGTTGTATCTAGATGCTAGTCCCGAATCCAGGAAGCAGTGTGTCGATCCTGAGTCAACGAGCATGTTCAGGTGTTGTCCTGGTAGGGAGTCAGAGGTTAGGCGAATGGTCAGTGCATTTGGGCTTGGAAGGGTGGATGCGTTGAGTCGGAGTATGACAGGAGTGTCGACGGCTTCGGAACGTTCCTTCATCCGTGCCGGGGTTGTTGCTGCTGAGTCGGTGCTTCCCTTCTTGGGGCATTTTCTGGCCCTGTGGCCTGCTTTGCTGCAGAATAAGCAGAGGTCTTGCCTGAAACGGCATTGTCGTTCCAGGGGCGTGAGTTTCCCATTCTTGTCAAGTTTGGGCGTCCGTTGGTAGTCGAGTGTCTGGGTGAGTTCCTTGGTGACTTCCGATTTTTGTTCCCAATATCGTGCGTCGATGGATCGGGACAGGAGGCGAAGTTCCGGCAGGCAGGATGGTTTTCCTATTCTAGCTATTTCGTCCTTAATTCTCCCGGGGAGCCCTTATAGTATTGATGGTGAAGGGCAGAGTCGTCCCAACGGGTGCAGGTGGCGAGGTGGTTGAACTCAACCATATATTCCATGACGCATTGGTCATTACGCATGTGGAGTTTCTCAAGGTCCAGTTCCGCCTCGCCTTCCGGGTCATGGGGGCCAAAGTGTGTCTTGAGTTCGGAAGTGAATTCGTCATAATCATGGAGCCAGAGGGGTTCGTCATGGGCAGTAAAGGTGGGTTCAAAGTAGTCTAGGGCAGTTCTGGTTAGATACGATAGCGCATAGGTTACTTTGGTGCTAATGGTATTGAAGGTTTCTGGGCCATCCCAGAAGATTAGGTTGCACTGTACAAGGAAGGTTTGTAATTTTATGGGGTTGGAACCGTTGAAGGGGTCTGGGCTTCAAATTTTTGCTGGAGGTCTCGATTTTTTGGAGATAGCTAGGCTGTTTGCTAGCGTAGTGATGGCTTTGGCGGGATTTGTCATGTTTTCCAATGGTACGGGGGTGCTCTTCGAGAGTGGTGCCCGTAGAAAGAGGGGTCTCGTGCATGCTCGTAAAAATCTTGCTCGTGCCTTATTTTTCATGACAATCAGGAGTGTGAGTACGAATATACTGTTAAGTCCACGTGTCAGGCGCTTAGCTAGTACTTCCAAAAGGGCTATCTGGGTTAGCGTAGGGGTCTGCAATGGGGCCGAGGACTGAGGCAGAAGTCGGACGGATTATGGGCGGAGGCGGAAGTGCTGGGAACTTAGGGTCGGTTGCGGAATGGTTCAATCTGGTCACTAAGGTGTTTGAGGTCGAAGGGACTTGGCTTCAACTTATGTATTGCGCCCTCCTCGATCGTCTGTCCCTAATTTCAGAAAGGAGATGGGAGTTTACTGGAAATGAATCGGAAACTGGTGGGAGACTAAATCGATATTCATACTAGCGAACAGTCTAGTCGACTGGGAGACTATATACATGCGACTTATCCTTGTACTATCTTTGCCGGTCATAAAACAAGGAGAAAGGAAGGAAGTACAAGGGGTCAATAGGAAAGAAGAATAAAGGAGTAAGGTATGCGATAGACTGGTGCATCGGTTATCAAGATGCGGAACCTTGGTCATGGAAATTGGGATTGGACTAGTGGGGGCTCGGATGTTACGGGAACGGGAGTCACGGAAGGTGGTCGCTCGTCCTTCGGTGGTCGGGGAGGTTTTGGAAATGGGGTAGGTGGTTGTGGGGGTTGGTATGGGTTTGTTGAGGGCATGGGACGTAACACACCTGCTGCAGCACCGCCACCTCCTATATAACTGGGAGGGGCTTCTGCTTTAGGACCCAACATTGTGCCCGATCTCACTCAGGCCCTCGTCATGCTGGCAAGTTCCTTAGCCAGCCCCAGAAGATCAGCTCCCCACACCACCAAGGTTCGGGGTCCAGATACCTTCAACGGATCCGATTCAAGAAAATTACAAGCCTTCCTAGTGCAATGTAAACTGAACTTCTGTGACCGCCCTGATGCCTTCGACACCGAGAGTGCCAAGGTAACCTACGTACTGTCGTACCTGACCGGTACCACCCTGGACTGGTTTGAACCAGCCCTCTCCGCCCCTGATAAGCCAGACTGACTCCATGACTATGAGGAGTTTGTGAACGAACTCAAAACCAACTTCGGCCCCCACGACCCAGAAGGAGAAGCTGAAGCAGACCTCGAGACCCTTTGTATGCGCGATAATCAGCACATCACGAAATATGTAGTTGAATTCAATCGACTAGCCACCCACATCCACTGGGGCAATGCCGTACTTTGTCGCCAGTTCTACAACGGACTCCCCAGCAGAATCAAGGATGAGATCTCTAGAATAGGAAAACCCCATTCCTTGCTCCAACTACGTCTCCTGTCCCAATCTATCGATGCCCGCTACTGGGAGTGACAATCGGAAATTGCCAGAGAACCCCCCTCCACCCGGAACTTCGACTGCCCCTACAACAGAGGGAGGACCCCTGTGACCACGTATTTGGCCCCTAACACGGGCAATGAGACGGCCAATGTAGGCCAACCCGCAACCCCGTCCAGTGGCAGCAGGACTACCATGGATCTTTCGTCCAGATTAGGGAAAGACAGAAAACTTATGCCACAAGAACAGCAATGCTGCTTCGAACAAAACCTCTGTGTCTTCTGCGGCAGATCAGGCCACCCAGCCAAGGAATGCCCAAGATCCACCACCATGGTCACCAGGGGGCGAGCAGCCTCTGTGACAGAAGAGGTTGAAGAAGAGTCTGAGACGTCGGACACTTTGGAAACCGAGGAATAAGAAGTTAGGCCCCCAACTCCGGTACCAGTTGTTCGCGTTGAAACACTAACTATGCCTATGGACATAAAACAAAACAACGCATCCAGCCTCTCAGGATTATGACCTCCTGTGACCAATCGTCGAAAAAGATTTCAACCCCTAGGCGGAAACACTCCGACCATCCGACCCTCCCGAACACCCATGACCATCCATCGATAAGTTTTGACCATGACCCTCTGAATATTTGTCAGATTTTAGTTACCGGACACCACACACTCACCCACCGCGATCCAACGATTGATAGGGTATTGAGTACTACTTGTTTAGCCTATGTCTGAACTGATTCTTGGCAATATGGAGCCAGCAGTCTTCACTCAGCGCTCAATACGACCCTCCGAAAACTCTGCTCAGGAAGAACCCTGACCCTCACAGAATTCCGTACCGTCCCTTAGACTAACGGTACCACGAAAATTCTCTCAACTAGATCCTTTTCTTGTTAGAGTATTAATATGGACTAAAACTAATCAACAATTTCAACCGAGACTCGAGTCTTGCAGGACATTCCCCGAATCCCGACGACACTACCTCTGTCCAAGCGACAATCTGAAGGAATGAACAACACCACGACTACTATGACCCCAGCCATGGGAATCTGGCGACCATAGGACATCCACTCAAAAAAAAAAAAAAAGAGAAGAGAGGAGAGAGAAAAGGAACAGGAAATGTCCGAGAAAACAACAATCATTCAAGGATCCCTATGCCGCCCAGAAGACACCGCCAAACCGTAAAAATTCATGACACTGACCATACAAACAACTAATCAACACATTCGTTTGAACCACCCGACCCACGACCTGAATGGATAAGCAACCGCTCCACATCCTCCAGAAAAGAAGAATCAAGCCCATGATCCACCCCCAGGAAGGACGATAACACGTTGGAAAAACTCCCCCACAACCTCTCCCCCTCCATGACAGGCCCGGCAACTGTCAGATTGGACATACAACGTTGATAACGCTTGTAGTAGTCCAAGAGCTAGCGCAGGTCCTCCCGGTACTTGTCTACATGGAATAGATACACGGCAATACATCCAAGTACCTCCAGACCATTATTTTCTGCCCCCGACTTGCCAGAGGCTTCGCCTGGCCCGAAATCCCGACAAGGAACAGCCCCGGATGGTGAAGACCTCTTATAATGGCTCGCTATGGAAATCAGGAAGAAAAAGAAATTCCGACAACACCACTCACCATAAAGATCATGGACCCTAATGGTACGGGCACGGAGAAGGGTCAAATCCTTGTCGAGGGTGTACAACAGACACTCCCCACTCGCCTCTGAACCATAAAAAAGGATACAAAGAGGGTCCCCAAGACTTTCTGAAGATTGTGGATCCATGTTCTCCATCAAGGAAAAGACCTCCCCTAATTCTGCAGACACCCCCTTTTTATAGGCAGATGGACCATTAGCGCTTATCGATCAAAGATCCCCGGAAAACCATCACGGAACCCCTACAGTAATGTCCGCCTTAATTACCGCCCCAAATTAAAGCTTAGGACCTCAAGGGCTCAGTCCTAGTGGAGGGATACTGTTATAGCCCATGCCACCAAACAAACCCTCATTAAACACCACAACCACCCACATTGTTTCTGAGACCTTTCTGACCGACCAAGCCTGGATAACCGATTCCTGGAGGTCCGACATATATTCCGAGGTTCCGCGATCCCAAACCTCCGAAGACTCCGAAGTCAAGGTTCTGTTACCTTGATAACCAACGCGCAGGACCATCGCATACCTCACTCC
Organism: Gomphus sp. MG54; assembly: GCA_003314385.1. NCBI lineage: Eukaryota > Fungi > Basidiomycota > Agaricomycetes > Gomphales > Gomphaceae > Gomphus > Gomphus sp. MG54. The sequence goes on along the minus strand of QLPG01012014.1, from coordinate 13,475 downwards.
CTTGTTCTCTCTTTTATATTGACCCCTTGTGCTCCCTTTCTCCTTGTTTTATGACCGGCAAAAATAGTACAAGGATAGTCGCATGTATATAGTCTTCCAGTCGACTAGACTGTTCGCTAGTACGAATATCGATTTAGTCCCCCACCAGTTTCCGATTCATTTCCGGTAAACTCCCGTCTCCTTTCCGAAATTAGGGACAGACAATCGAGGGGGGCGCAACACATAAGTTGAAGCCAAGTCCCTTCGACCTCGAACACCTTAGTGACCAGATTGAACCATTCCGCGACCGACCCTAAGTTCCTGGCACTTCCACCTCCACCCATAGTCCGTCTGACTTCTGCCTTCGGTCCTCGGCCCCGTTATGGACCCCTATGCTAACCTGGATAGCCCTTTTGGAAGTACTAGCTAAGCGCCTGACATGCGGACTTAACACAATAGGGACTTGCATGCCTTAAAGGGCAAGTCATTCATTATCAATGTGTGTGGAGCAGATGTGTGTGATATACACCTTAATTGTTTTGAGTTAGAGGGAGCGAGACCCAAGGAAGGCAACCCATTCAAGGAGGGCAATTTTGGTCATGGGAAGGAAAAATCCAGAAAGGTAATGTAGGTCTGGATGGCTGATAATGAATTCAAAAAAGGACCGCTGACTGGTGCTGTAGGAAGACCAGATGCTGGAAGCGAGGCCATGCCACAGCCAAAATGCAGCAAGTTGTGAGATGTGAGAGTGGGTTTGATACCAATGGTTGGAGGGTAGGGTGAGGTAGGCTGGAGGTTCAAGTAGGGGACATGGACAAATAGTTACATATACATAAAGCGAGAAGCAAAGTCAGCAAGAGAATTGTAAGATAAAGAAAGCCAAGAAGAGGCATAAGAAAACTTGAGCTGCACTGCTAGCATGACAATCATCTGCAAGTTTGTCATTATGTGCAAGGATCGGTTTGTGTCATTCTTGATTGCCCAGATATCAACCTAGTTGTCCACATAAAAAACAATATGTTTGTGCTTCCAATGGTGGCTCTAGCAAAGGATTGCTTGAAGAACAGCATAGATTTCTGTAAATTGTATGTCTCATTCATGAAAGTGCCTTGGTATCTGGGCAGTGAACCATTCATTCTCAAATATCCCACTGATTCCTTTCTTTCTACTGGCATCAGTATAGATGTGGACTGTCTCACGGGATGGGGCAATAAGGTGTATACTATTCCATTTCAAGGCATATGTGTGCCACCAGTGAATTTCAACATGTGTATAGGCTGGCAGGTAGCAAACAAAATGCTGGGATGTGAATGCCATTGAGAAGTTGATGAGATAGTGGAGGAATGCTCGAGAATAAGAAACTACCTGAGAACAGAACTGTAGGAAGCCTATCAGCTGTTGCAATTCATGCAGGGAACAGTGATGGCCGGGCAACCACTCGAGGAGAAGGTTATAGAGGTAGTAAAGTTTGTCATCAGAGAGCCGAGCCTCTACAGCTATGGTATCCAACTCAAGCTTGAGGAACTCTACCTGAGTTGAGGGGCAGATAGTTTCTCATCTTGGAAGCATAGGCCTTGCTGGCTACCCAGCACCTGAATCCAATCAATAGCACAATTTGCTAATGCATGTGGGGTAGAGGGTGTGAATATTTGCAGAAAGTCATCCAGGTAGTGTTTAATATGGCCAGGAATATGGCACTGGATGATCCAGTGAAGTGCTTCTGCAAAGAGGTTAAAAATATACAGCACAGATTTGAGCCCAAATGATAGCACAATGCTATAGTAGAAGGACTCTCGCCAATGAAAGCCCAAAAGCTGCCAGTCAGCTGGGAAAACAGGGATATAGTGGAAGGCCTCCTTAAGGTCGAGCTTTGCCAATAGTGTGCCTCTCCCTAAGGCAGTGATACTTGACACAGCCTGACTGAAGGCTTTGTAGCAGATGTGACCCTCGGCATCAGGGATGCCATTGTTGACTGAAGAGCCATATGGCCAAGAGGGATGGTGGATAAGCACTGACTCATATGACTTCCACAGCAGCTGGAGCAGCACAACTCTTCCTATACCACGTATGGAAGCTACACAGGTTGCTAAGAGTGGTGGTGTCTAACTAAGGGGTCCAATTCATCTGTGAGTTTACCCAGGAACTCTACTGCTTACTGGGTATTCACCTGGCAGCCTCCACAGCCTATTACCTGTAGATGGATGGTTAGACCAAACAGGTAAACCAAGAACTGGAACAGTACCTTCATCTCTTTGTCAATGAGAGACAAGACAATTGAGATAATCTCTTGCCCCTGGCCAAGTTCCAGTATAACAATCATGTTCACGCTTTAACCCATGAGTCTCTGTTCTTACTCAATATGGACCGATACCCATGCATATGTTTTAAGTCATACCAACCCCTATCCCACCTTGAATCTGTGAATGAGTTCAAGGAACAAATGGTGGGAGCACTTTCAGAAGCAAAGGCAGCCCTGGTAAGGGCAAAAGATGATATGGTGACCTACTATAACCATAGGTGCCAGCTGACACCAACATTTATGCCAGGTGACAAGGTGTATCTCGACGTGAGCAATATCTGCACCAATCAGCTGTCCAAAAAGTTGACACACCAGCGACTCGGTCCCTACCTCATTAAGGAATAGGTGGGGTCTGTCTCTAATTTTGGAAAGTTGGAAGGTTTACTGGAACTGAATCAGAAAATATGACACAGAATTAAGTCAATATTTGTACTGGCAAATAGTCACGTATATCGACTTTGACTCCTCACAGCCTTGAGTCGTCTTTACCCAGTCTTCCCGGTCATCAAACTTACCCTGGCTCTAGCTGACCCCATCCCAGGTAGGCAACAACCCCTCCCACTGCAACCAATCCTAGTCGACGAAGAAGAATACTTTGAGGTTGAACAAGTACTTGACACTTGGATGAGAGCAAATCGGCTACAATTCCTTATCAAATGGAAAGGTTATGGCTACAAAGAGAATTCTTAGGAGAATGAAAACAATGTCTAGGCCCCTAACCTTATTGCCGACTTCTATCATCTGTACCTGGGTGCCCCATACCAGATCTGCACCATGGAAGTGTCTACCTTCAGATCTTACACACCAGTCCTGTCTGTAGGAATGAATGCATCAGGGATGCCATATTCTAGAGGGGGGGTGATATCAGAGGAACCCCCAATAATAGGCTCCGACTGACACCACCCCACCTAAGGTCCATGCCTGCCGACCGAGATCCATTTGGCCTACAGACGGCAGTGCCGAATAAGATACCCACTGAATGGCCATCACCATTGCCGGTCATCCTCAAAGAGCACCAATCATAACTATTGGCAATCTCCCCATCTCCTTGTCAGTTGCTCATGATGCTAGGACCCTGGTGGAACTTCCTGGTTGGTATGGAGAATGATACCCAGCATGGTGTGGAGAACCATAGTGATAGTACTTATATACAGTAGTTAGTGGGTGAAGGGTTCACTAGAGTTTTCTCTTTGGATCCCCCTTTGCCAGATAGGCTAGTCACTGTATATTAAGTACTATACTAAAGCTTTGGATCCCCCTTCACCAGTGCGCCACCCAAGGGTAGAATGCCTGCTTAGATTGCCCTTACAGTTCCTTAGAGTTTTCTCTTTAGATCCTCCTTTGCCAGATATGCTAGTCTTGTGTACATTGGTTTTGTACTAAGCTTTAGATTCCCCTTTGCCAGCACACCACCCTAGGGTAGAATGTCTGCTAGGTTGCCCTTACAACTAACTAAGCACCAGTACCATGGACTTAACAAGTAGGCACATATGTGGTTGAGTGTTTCACCTATATATATGCATAGGCTGCCTCCCTAGTACTAGCTCAAGTAGGGAGCCAAGTAGCCAGTCCCTTGCCAGGTTGTGTTAGCGTCCGAGTTTGCATCAGATCCAAGCTGACATAAGTTGGTCCAAGTCGTGTGTTCGGAGTCGTAAGGACTTGGCTTCAACTTTAATGTTGTGCCCTCCTTGATCGTCAGTCCTTTATTTCAGAGGTTCAGAGAAGATAAGTTTCGGAGTTCAAGAGTGAGTGGGAATACAAGTCGATATTCGAACTAAGGTATAGTACAGAAGTCTGGAGGTATTTATACATACGATCCTTATTGTAACTAATTAGGAATGATCAAGAGAACAATAAGATGAACAAAAACGGAGTACAAGAGAAATATACATTGGTGTTATAATAAGACTATTGTTTGACGAAAAAGGAAGATGTCCGAGGTCTGAGGTTAATGATGCTGGTCGGACTCGGAGGTGGGAATGTAGGTTCGGACTTGGTTCGGAGTAGGGTCTTTTCATAGCACCCTATGTCGGATGTCCGAGATGTCGGAGTTATATCATGGATATAACAGTGCCCCCCTGTTAGGACCGAGCCTCGAGGTCCTGGTGCTTAATGACGGCAGAAGTTACCATGGGAAGATTATGTGATTAGGCATTGAAAAAAGGTATAAAAGGGGACCCTTTTCCATAGTAGTAGCCCAACCATGTTATCAACCAACACCCCCGTTCCTGACGATGAAGCCGTGTTGCTAGAGCGGATGCGAGCAGCCTCGGAGATGCTCGACCAAATCCAAGCTGAAAAGAAGAGGAAGGCTGAAGAGGAGGCCGAAGAGCAACGGAGGGCCGAGGAGGTGGCCAAAAGAAAGGCCGAGGAGGAGGCCAAAAGAAAGGCCGAGGAGGAGGCCAAAAGAAAGGCCGAGGAGGAGGCCAAAAGAAAGGCTGAGGAGGAGGCCAAGAAAAAGGCCAAAGAGGAGGCTAAGCAGGAGGCTGAGTGCAAGGCCAAGGAGGAGGCCAAAAAGAAAGCCAAAGAGGCTGAACAAAGGGCCAAGGAGGCTAATGAAGTGGCTGAACAAAGGGCCAAGGAGGCTAATGAAGCGGCTGAAAAAAGGGCCAAGGAGGAGGAAGATAAAATGGTCCAAAAGGAGGCTGAGAAATCTCGAGGGGCCTCGTCGAAAGTCTCAAAAAGGAGAACACGAGGGAGGGCTAAGAAGAGCTCCCAAACTATTTTGGAGCTATCTATGATAGCCGAGGACGTCCCTCTTGAAGGGAGTTCTTCGGGGATTGTGACTCAGAGAGCAACCCCGGACTTGGGAGAGGGGGGTTCGGGGTTGTCTGAGCACGAAAAAGAGCGTGCCCATATCCTCAAAAAACAGTGGTTGGCCCGAAAGGCTCACGCTCAAAAACAGGTGGAGAATGAGCAGTTGAGGAGGGCCAGGGCTGACGGTGCCGAGGTGGGTCTTGGACCAATCGAGTCCAGTCAAAGAATGCTAATGAACATGTTCCCAGACCTGTATCAGGCATCTGAAGGTGGGGTTGGTCGGAGCTCAGAGGTGTGCAAGCACTGTGCCCACCGGAGGGATCCTTGCATTTGGCCTAGTACCGGGAGGGGCACTTCATGCCTGATCTGCGGTATCCGGAAAGTGAAGTGTAGGCCAGATGATGGTGAGGAGTCGGACAAGGGTGAGAAGAGGGGTAGGGGTGCTTCGGAAGATGGTGGCGGTCCTCCATCGAAGAAGAGGAAAGTGGAGGTGGTGATTGAGGGATCGTCTTGGGGTCCAGGTACCTCGGGAGTCGACATGAAGGAGGTGGTGGAGGAGCTGCGGGGGCTGAGGCAGGATGTGTGGGGCATTCAAGAGGAAAATCGAAGGATCGCTGAGGCCCTGGTACACATGAACAACCTCCGAATCCTCGAGCAGGCTTGGTGGTTCAACTGGTTGCAGAAGATGGATGAGTGGTGGGGGAGTTGTCCGAGGGAGAACTGGAAGGGACCTCCAAAGGGTAAGGGGAAGGAGAAGGACAGTGATAAGGGGAAGGAGAAGGAGAAGGAGAAGGAGGATGAAGGGGGTCCGAGGGACGAAGGGTCGGACCAGGATGATGCGCCTGGGTCTGTGGAGTAGAAGTCTTTTTTTAATTTTAATATTTTTATTTTTATTTTATTTTTTGAAGATCTTGAATCGAGTGAAAACACCTAAGTCAGAAAGGTGAACTATTGGTCCGAGGTAGGGAATAGCACGGGTTCGGCCAACCCGCACGGGTCACTGGGTCGGGTGCCCTTGGGTGTGGGTGCGGGTCAAGCGGAGAGCACCTGTGACCTGGCCCAACCTGGCGCGTCAATCATGTATGCGTGCATGTGCATGCGTACGACACCCAACCGGGCAGTCGCTCCTGTCGTACGTGTGCATGTACGACAAGCACGCGCTGCATGCGCATACAACACACACGCGCCAACACCAATGAGCCGTACGTGCACGTGTAGAATGCGTGCGAGTCAGCACGTATGCGTACGGCGCGTTCGAGTCGGCGCATACGTGTACGGCGCATTCGAGTCAGTGCGTACGCGTACAGCGTGTTCAAGTCAGCGCGTACGCGTACGGCGCATTCGAGTCGGCGCGTACGTGTACGGCGCGTTCGAGTCGGCGCGTACGTGTATGGCTCGTTCGAGTCGGCGCGTGCGCGTACTGCGTGTTCGTGTTGGTGCATGCGTGTACAGCACGTTTGTGTCGGCGCGAACGCGACGTACGACACAAACGCGCCGCAGGCGTGCGGGTGCGCCGCGCACCCGAGACCCGTCGACCCGTGGGAAAAAACCCATGGGTTGATGGGTTCGGGTTTCCCATGGGTCGGGTGCGGGTCACCCACATTTGACCCGTGGGTGACCCGTGCCATTCCCTAGTCCGAGGTGAGGGACTCTAGGACATCACTGAGGGACCTGGTTTGTCAGGTAGGCTCAGTGGAAGTCGGAGACTACTTCGGAGGCGTTGTCAAGTTCGTTAGCTGGCAGCCAGGATGTTTCATCCACAGTGCCTTTGTATCCGGACCACTTGACTAAGTATTGCAGGGGGCATCTTCTTCTTCTTCCATCGATCTTGGAGTCAAGGATCTCGAAGATCTCGTATTCGGGTTCTCCATCGATGACGACTGGGAGTTGAGGTGGGAGTATGCGTTCGGGGAAGGTGTTTGGAGTTGATGGTTCTAACATGGAGACATGAAAGACAGGGTCAATGGCCCTCATGTTCTTGGGGAGTCGGAGGGTGAAGGAGATGGTTCCTACTTGTGCAATAATTTCGAAGGGGCCTAGAAACTTCTCTGCTAGCTTTTTAGAAGGTCTCGTAGTTCGGATATTCTCGGACTTAACAAAGACTTTGTCTCCAACTTTGAAGTCCGGAGGGACCACTCTTCAACGATCTGTGAAGGCTGAGTATCAGGTCTGAGCTTCAGATATAGTCTTTTGGAGTTGTTGGTGTAGGTCATCTAAGTCAACTACAAAGTTGTGTGCCTGAGAGGAAGCAAGGTCGCGTTTGGGGTGGAAAGTGATGTTCAGATGATAGCCCTTGTTGGCATAGAAGGGGGAGATTCCCGTCATTGTGTTGGGGGCATTGTTGTACGCGAATTCGGCGATGGGTAATAGTTCGGACCAGTTGTTTTGCTGGTAGTTGCAATACACTCGGAGATACTGTTCAAGGGTTTGATTCATACGTTCAGTTTGTCCATCCCCTTCGGGGTGATATCCTGATGTGAAGTGAAGCTTCATGTCCAAGGCTTTGCCGAGGGATCAGAAGAATGAGGAGACAAACTCGGACCCTCGGTCTGAGGTGACGTGTGATGGTACTCTATGTTTTGAGAATATGTGGAGGGTGAAGAGTCTGGCGAGGGTTGGAGCGGTGATTGTGTCGACGGTGGGGATGAAGAGGGATTGCTTCATTAGATGTCTACGATGACAAGGATAGTGTCGTAGCCGTCTGAAGTGGGTAACTTTTCTATGAAGTCCATGGAGATGGAGTTCCATGGATGTTCGGGGATCGGCAGCTGCTTGAGTAGTCCGTAGGGGCGGTGTCTCTGTGGTTTGGACCTCATGCATGTAGTACAAGATTTAACATAGGACTTAACAGAATCTTGGAGTTCGGGCCAGACATAGTCTCTTCGTATGAGTTCCAGTGTTCAATTCTGTCCGAAATGTCCTGAGATTGGGTGGTTGTGTTTGTCTTGTAGGACTCAGAGTCGGAGGCTTCCATGATTGGAGATGTAGATTCTTTTATTGAGGAGGAGGAGTCTGTCCTCGGAGATGGTCCATCGATCAGTGAGGTTGTCCATTCGGGACGAGGCTGTGGGGTCTTCTTGGAGTGAGGTTTGGATGTCTTTATGGAGTTGTTCTACGTCCATGATCATTGCAGCTCGCATTACCGGAGTGTACAAGGAGGTGGCTCGGAGTGACGATATGAGTTGTTCCATTGTAAAGACTGGTCGGAGGTTGTGCGGATTGATCTTGGCATAGTCGCTTCCTCCCTCTTTAGGGTAGATGTGTTGAGGTGAAAAGAATGACCAGACTGGGAATTGAACCCAGGGCTATAGCAAATATAGCTATGGTGTTAACCACTACACCATCTAGTCCGCATGGGTAACCTTTTAGGATGACTCATATAATGAAGACCACTTCATGTTGAGTGACAGAGCCCTAGTTAGTTATCAGATTGTCAATACTACTCATAGAGCTCTGTGTTGTCTTAGAAATTCATTAAGACTCATGAGGTATGAATAGTATGTGGGATTAGACAACCCAACAAGATGTCCCATCGTGTAGTCAGTGTGTCGGGTTTAGCACCAAGGCGACCGGGTCGGAAGCGGATTACCATGTTGAACTGGGAGAGATATTCGGACCATCGGACCTGCCGATGGGTGAGTAACTTGGTTGTTGAAAAATATTCTAAATTCTTGTGGTCGGTGACAACATCGATCAGATCTCCTGAACCCTCTAGGTAGTGTCTCCAGGTCTTGAAGGCTTCAAAGATGGCCAGTAGTTCTTTGTCGTGTACATCGTAGTTCAATTCCGGAGGAGTGAAGGTTCGGGAGTGGAAGGCTATCGGGTGGATGTCATTGTCCATTGGCGATATGGTGGAGAGAATTACTGCGAGGGTGTAGTCCAAGGCATCGGACTTGACAATGAGTTGAGATCCAGGGATCCACTGTTATAGGATCGGTGACATAGTGAACACCTTTTTGAGCGTCTCAAAGGATGTTCTGCAATTCTCAGTAAAGTTCCACGGAGTATCTTTTCGCATCAGACGAGTTAGCGGTACTGTGATGTCGGAGTAGTTGAAGATAAAGCATCGGTAGAAGTTCGCAAATCCAAGGAAAGACTGAATGTCTTTGATTTTTCGGGGTTCGGGCCATTCCTGGATGACCTTGACTTTGTTGTCGGCGATGGTCAGGCCCTTCGGGGAGAGGATATATCCGAGGTACTCCATGGTGTCGGTGTGGAAGAAGCACTTGTCTGCCCAGGCATATAAGTGGTTCGCCTGGAGGCATCAGAGAACTTCTTTGACGTGGTTTCTATGTTCTTCTAGATTGTCGGAGTAGATCAGGATGTCATCTAGGTATACTAGTACAGACAGGTCTAGCAGGTTGGAGAAGATGTCGTTCATGGATCGCTGGAAGGTGGCCGGGGAGTTGGTGAGTCCGAAGGGCATCACACTCCATTCGAAAGATCCATAGCATGTGCGGAAGGCGGTTTTCCATTCGTCGCCTTCTCAGATGCGTACCAGGTGGTACGCGTGTCGGAGATCTATCTTGGTGAATATTTGGGCCTTTTGGGGACTGTCCAGGAGATCGGAGATTCGGGGAAGTGGGTAGCAATCCTTCTTTGTTATTTTGTTTAGTCCGCAAAAGTTGATGCATAAGCGTAGTGATCCATCTTTCTTTTGGGCAAAGAGGACTGGAGCGCCCCCTGTTAAGAGTTCTAAAGACAAATATTCAGTCTTCTGAAGGGGAAGACTCAATGATATTGAATGATCTACCTAAAGACAAATACTAAGGGACAAAAATAAGTGCTATGTATCACAAAAGGTAAGAAATGGTACTCACTTCAGTCTTCTGAAGGGGAAGACTGAAGTGACGAAGAAATGAATAACCCTACTTATAGTCAAGACCGAGTAGCGCTTAACAACAGGCAAGGAAAAATGAAGAACCGGAAAAAATAGAAAAACTTATGATATGTATGATAGGCAAGAGATGAGTACGGCCCCAGCGTCGGTCCAGGGCAAGTCTAAGCATGGTTTGGCAGTGTGAAGTAGAAAGAGCTGGGTGGTTGGGGAGATGATGGAACTGTTGGACATACGGCTATCATTCTTAACACCCCTAGGGGAGCGTGAGGGTCATATAAACCCTGTGGATATGTTCTCATCTAAAAACTCTCGGAGGGACTTCAGTTCACTTTCGGAGAGAGAATAGATTAGACCAAATGGGGGTGATGTGCCTTCCTCCAGTTCGATCTTGAGGTCATATGGTCGGTGAGGGGCTAAGGTGTTGGCCCGAGTTTTGCTGAAAATGTCTTTGAACTTGTGGTACTCGCTCGGGATGTTACTCAGGTCTATCGGACCTTCTTCAGAGTCTTGGCGGTCGGAGAGGAAGAGCTGGAAGGTTTGTGTACCTTCCATTCTTGATATTCGGGCAAAGGCTGCTGTATTGACTAAGGCAACCTTTGGTGCCACGAGCTGGGGTTTTGGAGGGGACGGAGTTTCGGATGAGTGTGGAGTCAAAGCTGCTGGCTCAGATGGTACCTGGAGATTAGTTGTGGTCAGAGAGCCGAACAATATACTGCCCAATACCCAGTCAATCAACGGATTGTAGCAGGTGAGCCAGTTGTGTCCGAGGACTGCCAAGCAACTAGAATCCAATGGAGTTACGTAGAATGTAATGGTGTGTTGCTCCCCTGTTGGGAAGCGAACACGGAGGTTGATGGCTTTTCGAATTACGGAGTTGGAGGAGCCATCGAAGAGTTGTAGCGGAATCGGAGTGATGTCATAGGTTCGGAGTTGATGCTTTGCAGCATAGTTGGAATCCAGGAAGCAGTGAGTTGATCCTGAGTCTATTAGTGTGTCGATATATGTGGTTTCAAGGTGGAGACGGATGTCAAGGAGTTCAGACTGGAAAGAGCGGATATGTTGAGTCTCATCTCCATTGGTGCATCATTGGGTTTAGCGCAGCCCCTAACTGATGCTGGAGTCGAAGGGCTGCTTAGAGATTTTTTGACTCCAAGGTATCTTCTACTTTGGAGATCGTTGCCTCAGTCATGCTTTCTACGATTAGGGAATGGCACGGGTCACCCATGGGTCAAATGTGGGTGACCCGCACCCGACCCATGAGAAACCCGAACCTGTCAACCCATGGGTTCTTTCCCATGGGTCGACAGGTGTCGGGTGCGCGCCGCACCCGCAGGCTTGCAGCGCGTTCATGTCCACGAATGCGCAGTACACGCACGCACCGACACGAACGTGCTGTACGTGTACGCACCGACACGAACGCACTGTATGCGTACGCGCCAACATGAACGTGCTGTACGTGTATGCACCAACACGAACGCGCTGTACGCGTACGCACCCACACAAACGCGCTGTACGCGTACGCGCTGACTCGAACATGCTGTACGTGTATGCGCCGACACGAACGCGCTGTACGCATACGCGCCAACTCGAACACGTTGTACACGTATGCATCGACTCGAACACGTTATACGCGTATGCATCGACTCGAACGCGCTGTACACGTACGCGTCGACTCAAACGTGCTGTACGTGTATGCGCCGACTCGAACGCGCTGTACGCGTACGCGCCGACTCGAACATGCTGTACACGTACACACCGACTCGAACGCGCTGTACGCATATGCGCCGACTCGAACGTGCTGTACGCGTACGCGCTGACTCGAACGCGCTGTACATGTACGTGCCGACTCCAATGCGCTGTACGCGTATGCACCGACTCCAACGCGCCCACACAAACGCGTTGTACGCGTGCACGTACGGCTCGTTGGTATCGGCGCATGCATGTCATACATGTGCGGCGCGTGTGTGTCGTATGCGCGTGCGGGGCGTGCGTGCCGTATGCGTGTGGGGGGCATGTGTGTCGTATGCAGGTGCGTGTCATACGCACACACGTATGACAGGAGCGAGTGTCTGGTTTGATGTCGTACGCGTGTGCATGCATGCGTACATGGTTGATGCACCGGGTTGGGCCGGGTCACGGGTGCTCTCGGCTTGACCCGCACCCAAACCCAAGGGCACCCGACCCGGTGACCCGTGCGGGTTGGCCGAACCCATGCTATTCCCTATCTACGATAGTAGTTGCACGTCCTTTGGCAGCGGTGGAGGTTGACTTGGGACATTCCTTTGCTACGTGACCGGTTCTTCCACAGAACAGGCAGAGGTTGTGCTCGAAACGGAATTGTCGTTCTTGCAGCGTGAGTTTGCCGTCTTTGCCGAGTTTCGTGCTCACTCATGTCCGAGGTTGTCTTATTTGGGGTCTGGCTGGGGTTCGGAGGTCTGGTGCTCGTACTTGCGATCGGAGCTGTTGGTGCCCTGTTTCTGTCATATGCACATTCAGGGGCTTTGGACGTGGAGGCTTCCCGAGACACTTTGGAGTGCCTTTTCCGGTAATGGGAGTTGATCGACTGAGATAGTCGTCATAGTTGTAGTAGGGAGCCGGGCTTTCCTATGCGGGCAATTTCGTCTTTGATCCTATTGGGTAGGCCATTGTAGTATTGACGACGGAGTGTGGAGTCTCCCCACTGAATGCAAACAGCGAGCCTGTTGAATTCCACCACATACTTTGTGATGCGTTGGTTGTCGCACATTCGGAGGGCTTCGAGGTCAGCTTCGGCCTCCTCTTCAGGATCATGGGGGCCGAAGTTGGCTTTGATTTCGGAGACAAATTCCTGATAATCATAGAGCCAGTAAGGGTCTTCTTCAGAGGAGAGACCGGGTTCAAAGTAGTCTAAGGCAGTGCCAGTTAGGTACGATAGTACATAGGTTACTTTGGCACTGTTGGAATCAAAGGCATCAGGACGGTCTCGAAAGTTTAAGGTGCACTGCACCAGGAACGGCTGTAGCTTCTTGGCATCAGAGCCATCAAAGGGGTTGGGGTCTCGAATCTTGGTCCGAGCTGATGATTTCTTTGAGCCAGACAGATGTTTGGCTAACATGGTGATGGCTTTGGCCAAGTTGGCTTCAGCATTGGCGTTGTCTGAGGGTGGCATTGGGTTCTCTAGGAGGGGGTTTGACGAGTGTTTGGATGGTGGGTCTGGGGCTGGTGGAGGGTTTGGTGGCATATGGACGTCGGGTTCTGTGGTAGATAAGTTTGGGGTTAGGGATGCATGGCGTACCGAAGCTTCTGTAAGTCTTTGAATGGCTCTGATTCGTTTGCTGCATCTCATAGACAATCAGGAGTGTGAGTTCAAATATACTGTTAGCGTCCGAGTTTGCGTCAGGTCCGAGCTGATGTAAGTTGGTCCGAGTCGTGTGTTTGGAGTCGTAAGGACTTGGCTTCAACTTTAATGTTGCGCCCTCCTCGATCGTCAGTCCTTTATTTCGGAGGTTCGGAGAAGATAAGTTTTGGAGTTCAAGAGTGAGTGGGAATACAAGTCGATATTCTGTCAGGAGTCGGATACTGATGGACTTCGGTACTGCCGAAGGGTGTTGTCGAAAGGTC
>QLPG01012007.1:0-12261 GCA_003314385.1 Gomphus sp. MG54 | reverse complement strand
GTAAAGCTTAGACAAAACTCATTGGAAATTGTTGGAACACAAAAGTGAAAATTGTGTTATTATGTAATGTAAATTCAAACTCAGATCAAATCATCGAAGATGTAATACACAAAACAAGTCATATCTGGCCAAATACCAGTCATATCCAAGGACCCCTCAAAATAAGGGAGGAGGTTCACTTGGCTCAAATGAGCTTGAATGGCAAAATGCTAGGATAAAGAAATTGGGGGCCAGGGAACAAGATTTGGACCCAGACAGACCTATCCCAAAGGGACCAAATTCATTCAGACAGAAAGAAAAAAATTAAAAAATTTGCCTGGGCCTCTCTCTACCTGGTTTCTACATATAGTTCCATGTAAAAACAATACAATACAAGTCATCCAAATAGAGGTGAGAGTGTACAAGAGTCATGCATACCTCACACCTTTTTTTCCTCCCTTTGCGGTACTTTTCAGGTCCTTTATTGCTGATCCCAATGCCTGTAAACACTTGGACAACTCCTGGAAAGTGGCCCAGTCCTTGTTGTCCACAAGATTGTCTGCAAATTGGCAAGCTTTGTTGAAGATTATGACGGCAATCCGGCCGCACATAAACCGGATGACGGTGGCTAAGATCTGCCGTAACGGATCTACGGGACCCGGGTGTAACGACACCCAGCTTAGAGATGGATGACACATTGAAGGTACAGGCTTAGTACGCATATGAGTAATATTTATTTTCTACAACTATATATATAGCGAGTAGATAGATCTGAATGTAATAAGTTCTCGACAAGATTAAAACTCATTAATATCCCTTGATCTACAGGTTATGGGCCCCGACCGTAACTGATCAACTCTATCACACCCCACACTATCTATTATGTCTATTACGTCGAACGCTTAGATCGAGATGATGGACGTCAAAGGCGCCTACCTCAATTCATCCCTTGAAGAGGAAATATATATGCATCAACCCGAAGGTTTCGATGACGGATTGGGGTGCATATTAAGATTAAAATGGGTGCTATATGGACTCAAGCAGGCGGGACGGGCTTGGCACCAATGATTTCGATTGGCATTATTAAGTTTTCATTTTATTCAAAGTTCAGCTGATGAATGTGTTTACACCCGGATCGACAGATCTAATACAGATGTAATTTCCATTTATGTGGATGACCTTGGGCTATTTTCAGATAGCCGGGAAGGGATAGAACGTACCAAACGGGAGTTGAATAAGGAATTCAACATGACCGACTTAGGGGAGATGAAGAAAATATTAGGAATAAGGGTTGAAAGGGACAGGAAAGCAGGAACACTCAAGATCTCTCAAGATGCGTATATCGATAAATTGCTTATTCGATTCCGAATACAAGACGCCAACCCCGCGTCAATGCCCCTCAATAAAAATACGAAATTAACTACCCCAGAAGAGGCGATGAGTCCACCGGAAATTCCATATGCCAAGGCGATCGGTTCACTAATGTACGCAGCGCTTGGCACCCGTCCCGATATATCCTTTGCAGTCCAACATCTCAGTCAATTCACTATGTCATATGGGCTGGAACACTGGACGGCGATCAAACACGTGCTCCGCTATCTCAAAGGAACATGTGATCACGGCATTACATACAGACGGAGCGCCGGCCTAAATTTAGAGGTATTCACTGATGCCAATTATGCCAATAGATCGGATGCACTATCTATAGGTGGCTATACAGCCATATTCGGAGGAGGCATGATCGCATGGAGCTCAAAGAAACAGAGAACGATCGCATGGAGCTCAAAGAAACAGAGAATGATCGCATTATCAACTACGGAAGCGGAATATATAGCAATGACTGAGGGGGCCAAACAAATTGTCTGGCTTAGAAGATTCCTTCAAGATCTCGGAATAGATCAAACCACACCTACATCTATGCGATCGGACAATTTAAGCACCATCACGCTTTCCCACGACGCCACTTATCATGCATGGACCAAACACATTAACGTGGCTTATCATTTTATTCGTGAGCGAGTAGCCTCTAACGAGGTAATGCTCACTTACGTCAGATCCAGGGAAAATCTCATGGATTTAATGACCAAAGCGCTGGATATTCACCAGCACTGATATTTATCCGGCGGATTAGGTTTTTGGGCGTGGCCCGAATTGAGGGGGAGTGTTGAAGATTATGACGGCAATCCGGCCGCACATAAACCGGATGATGGTGGCTAAGATCCGCCGTAACGGATCTACGGGACCCGGGTGTAATGACACCCGGCTTAGAGATGGATGATGCATTGAAGGTACAGGCTTAGTATGCATATGAGTAATATTTATTTTCTACAACTATATATATAGCGAGTAGATAGATCTGAATGTAATAAGTTCTCGATGAGATTAAAACTCATTAATATCCCTTGATCTACAAGCTTTACCCCCTCCTGGAGCCTACAAAGGAAATGAATTGATGGCAGGAGAAGATATTGTTGGCAGAAGAAATCTAATAGGATTTCTTACTGCTCACATAGGACAATGGTGTTAACCTTTGGTTTTGAGTCAATGGAAGAACAAAGACGAAAAACCAAAGTGCCGCTTTTGGACTTACATAAGCGGGCACTTATATTGGCGCTTAGAAGTTGGGAGAATAAAGAATAAAAGAAATACAGAAAGAAAGTAGTAAAGCTCTAGTGGTGAATATATCACCTTCAACAGATATGTCTCAGCCCTAATGTTATCCTTATCATAATGGATGCAACAGAAGCAGTTTTGTGAGTTGTTAAATCCGTGTGTCGGCACTTAGCTAGAGGCTTCTGGGAGGGTTTCTGGAGGGTTCTGAATGATTTCCAAAGGGGGGTTTGCATTCTGGGGATGGAGGGACTAAGGGTCGCAGACTTGGGATTGGAATTGGAATGGGGACGGAAAGTCAGAAGCGCTGGGGGTCTTGGGACTGTTCATGGTATAGGGTGGTACAAGTGGTTCGAGGTCGCAGGGACTTAGATTCAACTTATGTATTGCACCCTCCTCAATCATCTGTCTTTAGTTTCGGAGAGTTGGAAAGTTACCGGAACTTAATCGGAAACTACGATGCAGAATTAAGTCAATGTTCATACTGGCAAATAGTCCAGTTGACTGGTGACTTATATACATGTATCTTGTCTTGTACTATCTTTTACCGAGTAAAGACAAGGGGNNAGAGAGTACAAGGGGCAATATAAAACAGAGAACAAAGGAGTGAGGTATGTGATGATCCTGCGTGTCGTCTATCAAAGGAGCAGAACCTTGACTTCAGAATCTTCAGAGGTTCAGAAAC
Source organism: Gomphus sp. MG54 (assembly GCA_003314385.1). Taxonomy (NCBI): domain Eukaryota; kingdom Fungi; phylum Basidiomycota; class Agaricomycetes; order Gomphales; family Gomphaceae; genus Gomphus; species Gomphus sp. MG54. The sequence continues at coordinate 8,987 of QLPG01012007.1, read as the reverse complement.
ACGGAACCTTGGAATGATGCATCAGAAATCCAGAAATCAGTTATTCAGATTTTGAGCGATCAGAAAGGTCCCAGAAATGGTGCAGGTGGTTGTGGGGTTTAATGTGGGTTTACTTGGCGGCATGGGCCATAACAGTATCCCTCTACTAGGACCGAGCCCTCGAGGTCCTAAGCTTAATCTTGCCATGAATTGAGCAGAGAAGAGCGTGGGACTATTTTTAGGCATATTGGGATGTAATGGGTGTTTTTTCCGAACGCCTTGTAGGGTGCAAACTTGCATCTCACCCCTGAGAGACCAATCTCAATATATTGTAATTATATATCGATTTTAGTATCACTCTGTGCGCTCTTGATTTCTGAAATTTTCCCACGTTTATTTGTATTTTTACCCTCAATATTGAGGGAGTTATTCATTCTTCTCTATGTATGATACTTACAGGTGCTTGTCTACACATGATGCAACGCGTGTGGCCAGCTCCCTGGATAGGGACCGGTAACTTGGCTCAAACCTTCGATAGGGTCAAGGACCAGTTACAAGGTATATGCAGGTGAAACATAACCCGCGTATATTTCCCTCCTCAGTGGTTGACACACTGAGGAGATAAAATACTTAGATTGTCTATAAAATTCTTCAAACCTACTGTAATTTGCTCATAATCCCATCAAGGTTATGAGCCCCGCAGACCAAACAGAGAAAGTCCCATTGACCATGGGGAGACTAGCCACAGATGGATCTAATTGGTCTCTGTGGAGAGCTCAACTCATGAGTTACTTCGAATCCAAACATCTATTGAAACATATAGAAGGCAAAGCTGACCGACCACCTGATCCTCCCACTTTTTCCAAGGCACATGTCCTCACAGATGATGAGGAGGCCAAGGTAGAGAAGGCTGAGGAGAGACTTGAAAAGTGGCTGGCTAGAGAGGGGCTTGTCAAGACTCAAATATTGGCATCTGTGTCAGAGTCACTAGCTTTAATGCTAGAAAAGAAAAAGAATGCAAAGGAGATCTGAGATACTCTGGTAACTGAGATGACAAAGAAACCAAAGATGGTTGTCACCAGCATCCAGAGACAACTCTGGAACATGAAGTGCTCGGAGGATGATGATCTCAGAGAACACCTTGACAGGGCTCAAGATCTCTATGCAAGACTCAATGACATGGGAGCTAAGATCTCTGAAGAAGAATTCCTTGATATTATACTATTCTCATTGCCACCTTCCTACAAATCAGTCATGAATACCCTCACGACATCTCTTGAAGAAGTCAGAAAGCCTTTGGATCCGGACAATATCATCTGGGTACTTAAATCACAATATGATAGGTGCAGGACATGTCCCTCACTCATGAGGATCAAGGTTTCGTAGGTACTGCAGATAAGAAGGCACATATATGCACCAACTGCAAAAAGCGTGGACACACAGCCGAGATGTGTTGGGCTAAAGGCAGTGGCAGGGAAGGCCAAGGGCCTAGGCAGAAGAAAAGATCTAGATTCAAAAAGATGAAAGGAAAAGAGAAAGGAAAGGCTAAAGACAACATAGCTGATGAAGATGAGTCTTCTGGAGGAGACGATGACAGATCTATGGCATTCATCAATTATGATTGCGCCACCTTCATCAGAGATGGAACAGGCGACACTATTATCTTAGATACAGGAGCTAGTTCTCACATGACACCTAATAAGAACATGCTTGAGAACTACAGAAGCTTCCCCACACCATGTACGATTAGAGCAGCCGACCAAGGCAGCTTTGATGCATACGGAAGTGGTCAACTCAAGATAACTACTAGAGTGAGAGGGAAAGCAGTCACATTGACATTGAAAGAAACACTATATGCTCCTAAAATCACCTTCACTCTTATTTCCATAGGCCGATGCGATGATGCTGGTAACCGGACAGAGTTTGCATCACAGAAATGCACAATAAAGAATTCGTCCAGCCATATTTTATTACAGGCACCTAAATTACACGGCCTATATTGTTTGGACAACCAGTCAATACAACATTCCACTAAATTATGCTTAACCGCAATCGAGACACACCGTAGGCTTGGGCACATATCTTACAAGACCCTTAAGTGCCTGATGGATCGTGACATGGTTTATGGCCTAGAGCTATCACAGGCTACAGATAAATTCACCTGTGATGCGTGTATTAAAGCTAAGATTACATGCAAATCACTCCCAAATGAATCAAGTGAGCACTCAAAGAAAATCGGTGATAAAATATTTTCCGATGTATGAGGACCGGTAAGACATATCACTATTGATAAAAAGTCTTACTATGTTTCCTTCACAGACGATCACTCAAGGGAATCAGTGCTCTACCTTATGAGCACTAAGGATCAAGTCTTTGCCAAATACAAATTGTATGAGGCAATGATGCTTTGGCAGAGGAATGTGCGCATCAAAACACTTCTCTCAGATCGAGGGGGTGAATATACAAGTGCTGAATTCAATAACTACCTAGACAAGCAAGGTACTCAACACCGATATACTGTTCACAACACCCCAGAACAGAATGGAGTTGCTGAGTGCCTAAACCACACATTGGTCGAAAAGACCCGTGCAATGCTTCTAGATTCTAATCTCCCTAAGTCATTATGGGGATATGCTATTCAGCATGCCAACTACCTTAAAAACTGCACGCATACACGAGCTCTACTGGACAAGATGCCCAATGAGATGGTCCACTATCAAAAACCGAACTTACAAGATGCTTATGAATGGGGGACAGATGTCTATGTTAAAATTAGACAAGACAATAAATTGCTATCTAGAGCCAAGAAAGCTAAGTGGATCGGTCACTCTGCTCAAAGCGACGGCCATTGTATATATTGGCCGGATAGTCGACGGGTGTCTGTGGAGCAGAATATAATATTTGAGGCCCCAAAATTGCCCTCATTCACTCCTATTTTACCTACAGATGATTGCACAATTATTGGGCCAAAGGCCATCAAATACAGGCCAATACCACCTGTGCCGGCACCTATTCAGGTGCTAGTACTGTCACATGACCTACAGCCAGGTGAGAGCCGCATCGAAGAAATAGTCGAGCGCACACCAGAGAGAGACTTGGAAAATATACAACCGAGTCAAATAGATGTGAGCAGACCTAAGGAAGCTCCTCCACTCAGAAGAAGTGAGAGAATTCGTTTATTACAAGAAAGAACTTCAAGGGTCGGCTCAGATGATAAATCTCAAGCTGGAGAAGCCACATATATAAATTTACCCACCCTCGCCTGCGAAGACATTGAGGATAATGTACTCAATGATATTGCACATAATTCTGACTTTTATATTCAGAAGAACAAAGGCAAGAGAGATGTATGCGACTACCTAGCAATAAGTGCTGAACCAATAAATAGCGATGAAGATGATTTTGCATATTTATCAAATGATTTGCAATTGCCTACAACAACTAAAGATGCCCTTTGTAATCCTACATGGAAAACAGCCATGGACACTGAGATCCGATCGCAAATCGACAAAGACACCTGGGAACTCACTAAACCCCCTCCGGGTGTGAATATAGTTGGTAGCAAGTGGACTCATGTGATGAAACACAATCAGAAGGGTGATGTAGTATGTGCAAAATCAAGACTCGTTGCTCAAGGCTTCACACAAACTTTTGGAGTCGATTACGACGAGACTTATGCACCAGTCATTTCCATGACATCTTTGCGCACCATATGCACAATAGCGGCTAGAAATAATTGGCCCATGCATCAAATGGACGTAGATGTTGCATATCTAAATGCACTGCTCGAGGAACCTATCTATATGCGCAAGCCACCTGGATATTTTGAGGAACAACATGAAAACATATTATTGCTGAAGAAATGCATATACAGGCTCAAGCAATCGGGCAGGGAATGGTATAAGTGTTTATTGAATGCCCTTTATTCTATTGGATTTACAAAATCAGCCTCAGACGCTGCAGTATTCTATAGACATCGGGCAAACGACTATGCCATCATTGGAGCTGCCGTAGATGATCTCACCATCACAGCTATGGACGACTCTATATTGCGGGGCATCAAGGAAGATCTTGAAGCCATCTTTAAGATGAAAGATCTTGGAGAAATCCACTGGCTTCTTAACCTGAAGATCAAACGGAATAAATCAGCCGGAATGATCAGCTTCTCCCAAGAAGCATATATTGACAAGATACTCGATCGATTTAACCTACAAGATGCCAAAACACATACCACACCATTAGATCCAACTTCTAAATTATCTAAAGAACAATGCCTGACTACTGAAGCCAACAAGAAAAACATGGAAAAGATTCCTTACCGACAGGTGATTGGTTCACTCATGTGGGCAGCAGTAGCTACCCATCCAGATATTTCATTTGCTGTTTCATTACTATCACAGTTTCTGGAGAACCTGGGGATTGCTCATTGGAATGCAGTCAAAAGAGTATTTAAGTACTTAAAAGGCATGAAAGATAAGAAGCTAGTCATAGGGAAGAGTCGAAATGGCCTAGTAGGATACTCAGATACCAACTGGGCTTCACAAGACCACAGACACTCTATATCGGCCTACATATTCCAAATCAACTCTGGGAGCATCTCATGGAGCTGCCAGAAACAGACAATAGTGGCACTCTCATCCACCGAAGCAGAGTTCATTGCTATGACTCATGTCACAAAAGAAGCCATTTGGCTCAAGAATTTTATAACCGAAGTTTTCCAGCCCATTAAAAATCCCATAAAAATATATGCTGACAACCAATCAGCTATAACAATAGCTGATGGCAATCAGCAACATTCTAGGATGAAACACTTTGATATTCGACTCTATTTTATCAGAGATACAATTGAAGGGAAGAAAATTCAAATTGAATACCTCCCTACCAAAAAAATGCTCGCAGACATCCTCACAAAGGGTTTACCAGGACCCAGAGTGAAGATTCTCACCGAAAAGCTCGGCATATATTGAGCTTGAGGGGGTGTGTAGGGTGCAAACTTGCATCTCACCCCCGAGAGACCAATCTCAATATATTGTAATTATATATCGATTTTAGTATCACTCTGTGCACTCTTGATTTCTGAAAATTTCCCACATTTATTTGTATTTTTACCCTCAATATTGAGGGAGTTATTCATTCTTCTCTATGTACGATACTTACAGGCACTTGTCTATGCACGACGCGACGCGTGTGGCCAGCTCCCTGGATAGGGACCGGTAACTTGGCTCAAACCTTCGATAGGGTCAAGGACCAGTTACAAGGTATATGCAGGTGAAACATAACCCGCGTATATTTCCCTCCTCAGTGGTTGACACACTGAGGAGATAAAATACTTAGATTGTCTATAAAATTCTTCAAACCTACTGTAATTTGCTCATAATCCCATCATGCTTGTCCGATGCATATATAAGGAGGCCTATCTCCTCTCCCTGAGTTCCTTTCCTACCCCTACCCATGTCCAGATTCAAACAGGACATCGAAGCGGGGGTTTCGGAGCAGGTGCGTGCTTTCAAGGCCAAGTATGCAAAAGAGATTCGCTTGATGAGGGTGGAGGGGGCATGGAAATTGGAAGTTGCTTGGGATATTGGAAAGGTCTGAGGGGCAAAGTCCGAAGGCCGGGGAAGAAACCAAAGGGGGCGGATCAGAGGGGAAGGGGGGAGGGGGAGGGACAAGCCTTGGAGCGTGACGCTCAGGCTCTAGAGTCTGCTCTTTTGGCCAGTCAGGTGGATGAGGATCTGGAGGATTTGCCCTCCTGGGGGGGTTTTGTTGGGCCATCGCGATCTGAAGATGGAGGTGTTCCACATCAGGATACTGAGTCCGAGGAGTCTTCGGATGGTGGTGACCCCTCAGATGCAGAGTTTTCCTACTCATCCTCTGGGGGCAATCCAGGGGGTGAGGAGGACGTCTATTTCATGCCCTTAGTCGGGGTGAGCACCGTTGCTTGGGACACGGAGAGGATGCATCGGAGATGCATTGATAAGGATGCTTGAATTTCAGGGGCGCAAAAGTCCTTCAAGTATCAGATTGCTCAGGATGCACAGCCAGGAAGGAGGTGGGTCTCAGACCCTTTGAATCCACTCGGCAGTCATTTATTGAACATCGGCCTGACCTTTACCAGATCGCCAGTCCGGGGGTTCCTCCTATGCTGAGGTCAGAACCTTGTGATAGGTGTTGCAAACATGATGATCCATGTATGTGGACTATGTTGGCCAAAACCTGCGTTCCCTCTCAGAAGAGCCGGGTAAAGTGCATGGTCGGTGGTGTGTTGGCTGTTAAGGGGTCGACCATGAGAAAGAGGAGGCAGGAGGAGACAGAGGTCCCCGAGGTGACCTCTTCAAAGAAAATGAAGGTCAAGGTACTAGTCCCTCCCCTTCCGAAAAGTGGGGGTGATGCGAGTGGTGACCTCCTGAGAGAAATCAGGGACGGCATTTTTGCCCTCATCGTTGCCCTAAACAGGATAGTGGATTCTTCCAAGATGGAGAACACCATCAAGATGGATTGTCGGAATCATTTGACAGGTGTGGGGGGACACAGTGGACCCTCCTGGACTCATCAGGTGGTGGCAGGTTGGTTGATTCCAACACGTGGTGTGGGGAAGACTGCTTCCAAGGGGAAAAGGACTTCCGGGGGAGTGGGTTTGGTGTATGGTGTGGGAGATGTGATGCCCAGAGCAGGGCAGTCTACCGAGCTGGCTGTCCCAGTGTGTGATGTGGAGGGCTCGGCACTTGTGATGGGATGACCTACTGAAGACGTGGTTCCAGGGGCTGCAGCACTGGCAATGGGGTCGCTTCCTGAAGCGGTGGCTCTGGAGGTTGTGGCATTTACAGCAGGGCTGGTTCCAGAAGTGGTAGTCCCAGTTTAGGAGTCGAGCGGTGGGGGGGTGGGCAAGGGATTGATTACTTCCATCAGCTGGATCCTTCTGATCCCAACGAGGCGCATGCCTTGTTTTATGGCAATGACTGATGATGTGTGGGGTCATGGGGTTTATGGTAGTCTTGCTGATTGTGTTTTTGTGGTGTTCGTTTACCAGATTGTTGCTTGGATGCCGGCGGTGTCATCAGGGTTCAGGGAATGTCTTGCAATTTGGTTGAATCGTGTTGATTAGTTTAGTTTGTATTAATATTCTAACAAGAAGGGTCTAGTTCTAAGAGAATCTACATGGTACCATTAGTCTAAGAGATGGTATGGGATTCCACGGTGTTCAGAGTTCTTCCTGAGCAGAGTTTTTTGGAGGGTCAGATTGAGCACTGAGTGAAGACTGCTGGCTCTATATTGCCAAGAATCAGTTAGGATAATCTAAACGAGTAGTACTCAATGCCCTATCGATCAATGGATCGTAGTAGGTGAGCGTATGGTCCTTGCAACTAGAATTCTGATGGGGTTTGGAGGGTTGGATTCAGAGGGTCAGAGTTTGGAGGGTTGGAGTTGGAGTGTTTCTGCAGAAATGGGTCGAAATATTTTTGACACTTGGTCATGGGGGGTCATATTCCTGAAAAGGTTGGATGCATTGTTTTGTTTTATGTCCTTAGGCATAGTTGGTGTTCAATGCGAACAACTCGTGCTGGAGTCAGGAGCCTAGCTTCTTATTCCTCGGTTTCTGAAGCATCTGACGTCTCAGACTCTTCTTCAACCTCTTCCATCACAGAGGCTGCATGCCCTTTAGTGACTGTGGTGGTGGATCTTGGGCATTCCTTGGCTGAGTGGCCCGATCTGCCACAGAAGAAGCAGAGGTTTTGTTTGAAGCGGCATTGCGGTTCTTGTGGTGTAAGTTTTCTGTCTTTTCTGATTTTGGACAAAAGATCCATGGTAGTCCTGCTGCCACTAGACGGGGTCGTGGATTGGCCTACATTGGCCGTCTTATTGCCCATGTTAGGGGCCAAATACGTGGTCATGGGGGTCCTCCCTCTATTATAGGGGCAGTCAAAGTTCTGGGTGGAAGGAGGCTCTCTGGCAATTTCTGATCGTCTCTCCCAGTAGCGGGTGTCGATGGATTGGGACAGGAGATGGAGTTGGAGCAGGGAATGGGGCTTTCCTACTCTAGAGACCTCATCCTTGATCCTGCTGGGGAGTCCGTTGTAGAACTGGTGACGAAGTGCAGCGTCGCCCCAGTAGACGCAGGTAGCTAGTCGATTGAATTCGACTACATATTTCGTGATGCGCTGATTATCGTACATGCAGAGGGTCTCGAGGTCTGCTTCGGCCTCTCCTTCTGGGTTATGGGGGCCAAAGTTGGTTTTGAGTTCATCTACAAACTCCTCATAGTCATGGAGCCAGTCTGGCTCATCGGGGGTAGAGAGGGCTGGTTCAACCCAGTCCAGGGCGGTACCGGTCAGGTATGACAGTATGTAGGTTACCTTGGTGCTTTTGGTGTTGAAGGCGTCAGGGCGGTTATGGAAGTTCAGTCTACATTGCACTAAGAAGGCTTGTAGTTCCCTTGACTCGGATCCATCAAAGGTATCCGGATCCTGGACCTTGGTGGCATGGGGGACTGATCTTCTGGGGCTGGCTAAGTTGCTTGCCAGCATAACGAGGGCCTGAGTGAGATCGGGCACAACATTGAATCCTAAGGTGGGGGCCCCTCCCAGGTGTGCAGGAGGCAGCGGTGCTGCGGCAGGTGGTGCAACATGGGGATGGGTGATGGGGGGTGGTGCAGCGAGTGGGGATACAGCGGGTGGTGCAATGAGTGGTGGTGCTACGGGCGGTGGTGCCATGGGCTGAGGTGCGAAGGGTGGTGGTATGTAGGGGGGAGTTGCGAACGGGGGGGGTGGGGGGGGTGTTATATCCGTGATATAACTCCGACATCTCGGACATCCGACATAGGGCGCTACGAGAAGGCCCTACTCCGAACCAAGTCCAAACCTACATTCCCACCTCCGAGCCCGACCAACATCGTTACCCTCGGACCTCGGACATCTTCCTTTTTCGTTGAACAATAGTCTTATTGTAACACCAAAATGTATATTCTTCTTGTACTCCATTTTCGTTCGTCTTATTGTTCTCTTGATCATTCC
>QLPG01012001.1:0-12988 GCA_003314385.1 Gomphus sp. MG54 | reverse complement strand
TTTCTAGCATTTGTTATAGCCCATGCCTTCAACAACCCACACTAACCCCCACAACCACCCACCTCTGTTCCGAGACCTTTCTGACCAAAAGGATGAAGGATTGTTTTCCGTAGTTCCTGTTCCTGACAAGTCTGACCAAGAAACCACATTCCCGCTCCCGTTCCCATCACGACCGAGACACCATCCCTGAGTCCGTCTCCAACCGAAGACTTAATACTTTGATAACTGATGCGCAGGACCATCGCATACCTCACTCCCTTGTTTTCTCTTTTATATTGACCCATTGTACTCCCTTTCTCCTTGTTTTATGACTGGCAAAGATAGTACAAGGATAGTTGCATGTATATAGTCTTCCAGTCAACTGGACTGTTCACTAGTACGAATATCGACTTAGTCTACCACCTAGTTTCCGATTCATTTCTAGTAAACTCCCGCCTCCTTTCCGAAATTAGGGACAGACGACCGAGGAGGGTGCAACACATAAGTTGAAGCCAAGTCCCTTCGACCTCGAACACTTCAGTGACCGGATTGAACCAATCCGCAACCGACCCTAAGTTCCGGGCGCTTCCACCTCCATGCCTCCATCCGTAGTCCATCCGACTTCCATCTTCGGTCCTCGGCCCCGTTACGGACCTCCACACTAACCCGGATAGCCTTTTCGGAAATACTAGCTAAGCGCCTGACACATGGACTTAACAGCATTAAAGCTAGTGACTCTGACACAGATGCCAATATTTGAGTCTTGATGAGCCCCTCTCTAGCCAGCCACTTTTCAAGTCTCTCCTCAGCCTTCTCTACCTTGGCCTCCTCATCATCTGTGAGGACATGTGCCTTGGGAAAAATGGGAGGATCTGGTGGTCAGTCGGCTTTGCCTTCTACATGTTTCAATAGATTGTTCGACTTGAAATAACTCATGAGTTGAGCTCTCCACAGGGACCAGTTTGATCCATCTGTAGCTAGCCTTCCCATGGTCAATGGGACTTTCTCTGTTTGGTCTGCGGAGCCCATAACCTTGATGAGATTATGAGCAAATTGCAGTAGGTTTGAAGAATTTATAGGCAATCTATTTATTTTATCTTACAAAAAGAATAGAGAAATTAGCCTTAAAGGCTTGTACAATATATTATATAACTCACCTCCTCAGTGTAGTCAACAACTGAGGAGGGAGGCATGCGTGGGTTGTGTTTCACCCGCATATACCCTGCAACCAGCATTGCCCTTGACCCTATTGAAGGTTTGAGCCAGGCTGCTGGTCCCAATCCAGGGAGCCAGCCACGCATGTCGTGTCATGCGTGGACAAGCGCCCATAAGTAGCATACATAGGAAAGAATGAATAGCTCCCTCAATATTAAGGGTAAAAATACAAATAAATGTGGGAAAAATTCAGAATTTAAAAACACCCAGAGTGATACTAAAATCGATATATAATTACAATATATTGAGATTGGTCTCTCAGGGGTGAGATGCAAGTTTGCACCCTACATTACATTCCTTTTTGACAATTGAGCCTACAAAACTATTAAAATAACAATATCAATGTCTATAAATATTTTCGCAATTTTTCCACATTTATTCGATGATCCGGAGGTGTATACATTCACTCAAAGTCATCAATTTATGCCTATTTCATTGATATTCAACATTTTTGACTATTTTCCCTCAACAACATTATCTACAATTGACTATCTGATTTTTATAATATTTTCCCCCATTTTCCTGTGCTCTTGTTCGACTTCTATTGCTTTCCCGTCCTGGTGTTCACCCCAGTAAAGCGCCTAAGTAGAGGTATAGGTGATTACGTGAGGTCACGAGGTATTGTCACATGTCACAGAAGTATAATGGGGAGTGAAGTATGGAGAACTTAATAGATTAATATGGCATTTAATACTGGCTATTACTTGCCATAAGAATCTATTATTAGGTGTAGAAGAATTAAACCAATTTTGCTGGGTGATATTTTTATATTCAAGAATTTATGTTGACCGCTCAAAAAGTCATTGAGCACTTATTTACCGATGTCCGATAAAACAATTATTCGTCGACGAAGGATCCAAACATCATCATTCCTATATGACAATTCTTAAATCCGTACCACCATTTATTTCCATTCATACCGAACAAGATAAAATCACCAATTCTATTCTCTTTGCTCAAAATGGTAGTAGCGAGGTGCCCAACGCTACTCACGCATCATAGGACCAGCAGAGGCTTGGCCAGCCACTGCCCTTATCAAATATATTTGCTTTTGAGGTGCAGAAGTTATAAGTATGTACATTAATGTTTTCCATTGCTGTTTTTCTCCCCCAACTCTTGTAAAATATATTTTGCCTGTCTGATGTCATGTATGATGCTTGTTATGGCCCATGCCACCAAATAAACCCACATTAAACCCCACAACCACCCGCTCCATTTCCGGGACCTTTCCGATCACTCAAGCCTGAATAACCAATTTCCAGATTTCCGATGTATCATTCTGAGATTCCATGTTTCTGAACCTCTGAAGATTCTGAAGTCAAGGTTCCGCTCCTTTGATAGACAACACGCAGGATCATCGCATACCTCACTCCTTTGTTCTTCATTTTATATTGCCCCTTGTACTCTCTTCCCCCCCCTTGTGTTATGGACCATGCAGCCAAACAAACCCACATTAAACACCACAACCACCCACACCATTTCCGGGACCTTTCCGATCGACCAAAGCTCGAACAACCGATTTCCGATGTCTGAAATACATTCCGAGGCCCCGCGATTCCGACCCTCCATGGTCCGCGAATCCGACCCTCCGAAGACTCCGAAAATCAAGGTTCCGTTACGATTGATAACCGACGCGCAGGACTATCGCGTACCTCACTCCCTTGTTCTCCCCTATATTGACCCCTTGTACTCCCTTTTCCCCTTGTTTTATGACCGTCAAAAGATAGTACAAGGATAGTCACTTGTATATAGTCTTCCAGTCGACTAGACTGTTCGCTAGTACGAATATCGATTTAGTCTCCCACCAGTTTCCGATTCATTTCCGGTACACTCCCGCCTCCCTTCTGAAATTAGGGACAGACGATTGAGGAGGGCACAACACATAAGTTGAAGCCAAGTCCCTTCGACCTCGAACACCTCAGTGACCGGATTGAACTATTCCGTGACCTACCCTAAGTTTCCGGTGCCTCCGTCCCCGTCTGTAGTCTGTCCGACTTCCATCTCGGTCTTCGGCCCCGTTACGGACCTTCGCACTAATCCGGATAACCCCCTCAGAAGTACTACCTAAGCGCCTGACACGCGGACTTAACAGTATATTTGTACTCACACTCCTGATCGTCACTAAGCATGAGGCCCACCACACGCTCACAAGCCATGCAGATTATCACTCAGGCGTCTGCCCGCCGCGCATCCATCCCCTGCGGACTGCCCGATCACGAACCAAGCTTCCAGATGCCTCAGACCCCAGTTCACCCCCCGGAACACCCCTCCGATTTCTGACCTTCGAACGCAGATCAATACCTGTATTCGAACTTAACTAAACCATTCCCCGTGAACCACCCCCCGGCAATTCAACCATCATCGCCACCGGAGACATGGTCCAGCTCAGGACCACCCACAGCAGCACCTACAGACTCGTCGACACCCCCTCCCTATGCACCACTCCCCACCTTGGGACCCAATGCTGTGGCCCATACCACCCAGACCCTCGTCACACTGGCGAGTAACTTAGCCAGCCCCAGAAGATCAGCTCTCCGTGCCTCCAAGACTCGGAACCCAGACACCTTCGACGGATCCAATCCAAGGAAACCACAAGCCTTCCTAGCGCAGCATAAACTGAACTTCCATGACCGCCCTGACGCCTACGACACCAAGTGCGTCAAGCAACCTGTACATTGTCACACCTGACCGATACCACGCTGGACTGGCCTAATCCAGCCCGTCCCACCCCCGACGAGCCAGACTGGCTCCATGACCATGAGAAATTCATAGACAAGCTCAAAACCAACTTCGACCCCCATGACCCAGCAGGAAAAGCCGAAACAGACCTCGAGAACCTCCACATGCGCGATGATCAGCGCATCACGAAAAATGTAGCAGATTTCAATCAGCTAACCACCCACGTCCACTGGGGCGATGTTACACCCCATCGCCAGCGCTATAACGGACCCCTGTGACCACGCATTCGGCCCCTAACACAGGCAACGAGACAGCCAATGAAGGCCAACCCACGACCCCGCTCAGTAGCAGGACTACCACGGATTTTCGTCCAGACTAGGGAAAGATGGAAAACTTACACCACAAGAACTACAGCACCCCTTCGAATAAAACAAACTAAACAACGCATCCAGCCTTTCAGAATTATGACCCCCCGTGACCATCGTCGAAAAAGATTTCGACCCCTAGGCAGAAACACTCCGACCATCCGACCCTCCCGAACACCCGTGACCATCCGTCGATAAGTTTTGACCGTGACCCTCTGAATATTCGTCAGATTTTAGCTACCTGACACCACACGCTCACCCACCGCGATCCAACGATCGATAGGGTATTGAGTACTACTTGTTTAGCCCACGTCCGAACTGATTCTTGGCAAATATGGAGCCAGCAGTCTTCACTCAGCACTCAATACGACCCTCCGAAAGCTCTGCTTAGGAAGAACCCTGACCCTCGCAAAACCCCGCACCGTTCCTTAGACCGACGGTACCGACTTTCCCACCCTAGACTCCTTTATCATTATTAGAACCTATACGAACAATTATTCAACAATTTCAACCGAGACTCGAGCCTTGCAGGACATTCCCCGAATCCTGACGACACTATCTCCGTCCAGGCAATGACCTGAAGGAATGAACAAGACCCCCACGACACCACCACGACGACACCAACCACGAAAATCTGACGACCATAGGACACCCACTCAAAAGAGAAGAAAAGAAGGGGGAGAGAGAGAAAAGAAACAGGGAGAAACGTCCGAAGCAACGATCATTCAAGGACCCTTACATCGCACAGAAGACACCACCGAACCATAAAAATCATGACATCAACCATACAAACGACTAATCAACATTTGTTTGAGTCACCCGAACCCCCTGCGGCTGGCACCGAACCCAAATGCCCGTTGGAATCATCCGACCCACAACCTGAACGGACAAGCAACCGTTCCACGTCCTCCAGAAAAGAAGAATCAAGCCCATGATCCACCCGCAAGAAGGACGACAACGCGTCGGAAAAACTCCCCCACAACCTCTCCCCCTCTACACCAGGCACGGCAGCAGTCAGGTTGGACATACAACGTTGGTAGCGCTCGTAGTAGTCCAAGAGTTGGCGCAGGTCCCCCCGGTACTTGTCCAAACGGAATAGATACACGACAATACGTCCAAGTACCTCCGGACCACCATTCCCCACCCCAGAATCCCGATAAGGAACAACCCCGGACGACGATGACCTCTTATAATGACTCGCTACGGAAATCAGGAAAGGAGAGAAATTCCAACAAACACCACTCACCGTAAAGATCACGGACCCTAATGGTACGGTCACGAAGAAGGGCCAAATCCTTCTCGAGAGTGTACAACAGACACTCCCCACTCGCCTTCGAACCAGGAAGAAGGACGCGAAGAAGGCCCCCAAGGTTTTCCGAAGATTGCAGATCCGTGTTCTCCATCGAGGATAAGCCCCCCCATTTCCACAAACACCCCCCTTATATAGGCAGACGAACAACCAGCGCTTATCGATCAGAAAAATCCCAGGAAACCATTGAGAAACCTCCGCAGTAATGACCATCTTAATTACCGCCCAAATTAAAAGCTTAGGACCTCGAGGGCTCAGTCCTAGTGGAGGGATACTGTTATAGACCATGCAGCCAAACAAACCCACATTAAACACCACAACCACCCGCACCGTTTCCGGGACCTTTCCGATCGACCAAAGCCCGAACAACCGATTTCTGATGTCCGAAATACATTCCGAGGCCCCGCGATTCCGACCCTCCATGGTCCGCAAATCCAACCCTCCGAAGACTCCGAAAATCAAGGTTCCGTTACGATTGATAACCGACGCGCAGGACTATCGCGTACCTCACTCCCTTGTTCTCCCTTATATTGACCCCTTGTACTCCCTTTTCCCCTTGTTTTATGACCGTCAAGAGTAGTACAAGGATAGTCACTTGTATATAGTCTTCCAGTCGACTAGACTGTTCGCTAGTATGAATATCGATTTAGTCTCCCACCAGTTTCCGATTCATTTCTGGTAAACTCCCGCCTCCCTTCCGAAATTAGGGACAGACAATCGAGGAGGGCGCAACACATAAGTTGAAGCCAAGTCCCTTCGACCTCGAACACCTCAGTGACCGGATTGAACTATTCCGCGACCTACCCTAAGTTTCCAGCGCCTCCGTCCCCGTCCATAGTCCATCCGACTTCCATCTCGGTCTTCGGCCCCGTTACAGACCTTCGCACTAATCTGGATAACCCCCTCAGAAGTACTAGCTAAGCGCCTGACACGCGGACTTAACACCTTGTCTTTACTCAGTAAAAGATAGTACAAGACTAGATACATGTATATAAGCCACCAGTCGACTGGACTATTTGCCAGTACGAATGTCAACTTAATTCTGCATTGTAGTTTCTGATTAAATTCTGGTAAACTTTCCAACTTTCCAAAATTAGGGACAGACAATCGAGGAGGGTGCAACACATAAGTTGAAGCCAAGTCCCTGCGACCTCGAACCACTCGTACCACCCTATACCGTGAACAGTTCCAAGACCCCCAGTGCTTCCTGACTTTCTGTCCCCATTCCGATTCTGATCCCAAGTCTGTGACCCCTAGTCCCTCCATCTCCGGAGTATGAACCCCCCTTCAGAAATCACTCGGAACCCTCCAGAAACCCTCCCGGAAGCCTCTAGCTAAGCGCTGACACGTGGATTTAACAATGCTAAAAACTCCTGTATGTTGTTTCATATTCAATTTCCACTTGTATTGTGTATAGTATATAGTCTATGATTTGTAGTTGATAAAAAGATGACTTTCCACCAATAATTATCATCAGAAAAATTGCTGAAAAACTATTTCTCAATTATTCTGTCTAAATTGGCAGAAATATTCTATTAACAACTTCACTTATCTCCCAGCCCTTGATCTTGTCATGAAGATCAGAGAAATCGTAGCAGCTGGAACAGATTGGGAACCAGGACATCCTATCATGCCACTCATCATTTCCAAGGAGAAGCTACAGGAGCTAGGGATGATACACCCTGAGTTCCCTCCAGTCCACTCCTTATCTCTTAACATACTGAAAGTTCCAAATGACCAGGAAGAGATATTCAACTGGTTGGAAATGTGGCAGTAGTTAGGCCAGAAACTTACCGCTTGGATCTTAAAGGCAAAGGAAGTCTCCAAGGACAATCCCCACACATCCTGGAAATGGACCTACCTCGAGAGAGCTCAAGTAGATAACCGAAGCATAGCTCACCACATGCATATGGAGTACCCGGATGATGATGAGGAGGAATTCATGGAAAATGAGGGGGAACCAGGTATACTACCCACATATATATGCATACATTCTGGATTATCTCGACTACTAGGAGAGTACTACAACTGGTAGACTTCCCCGTCCACTACCTCACACTGTTACAGCATCAGTACCTCCCTAAAACGGAAGCAATCTGAGGAAGAGGATCACGGGGAAGTCAGTCCTCGTTACCACAACCTACAATTGATTAGATGGGAACCCTCAGTCTCTGAAAAATTCAGAGACTGAGGGTTCCCAAGACTGAGGGTTCCCATCTAATCAATTGTAGGTTGTGGTAACGAGGACTGACTTCCCCGTGATCCTCTTCCTCAGATCACTTCCGTTTTAGGGAGGTACTGACGCTGTAACAGTGTGAGGTAGTGGACAGGGAAGTCTACCAGTTGTGGTACTCTCCTAGTAGTCGAGATAATCCAGAATGTATGCATATATATGTGGGTAGTATACCTGGTTCCCCCTCATTTTCCATGAATTCCTCCTCCTCATCATCCGGGTACTCCATATGCATGTGGTGAGCTATTCTTCGGTTATCTACTTGAGCTCTCTCGAGGTAGGTCCATTTCCAGGATGTGTGGGGATTGTCCTTGGAGACTTCCTTTGCCTTTAAGATCCAAGCGGTAAGTTTCTGGCCTAACTGCTGCCACATTTCCAACCAGTTGAATATCTCTTCCTGGTCATTTCCGGCTGCGAAGGAATGCTGAGAAATGGTTTTTCGCATTAACTTTAAGCTATAGAAAACAAGCTTCAGCAAGTTGGAAAACAATGAGAGAAACCATAGGGACGTACTATATGAACCGCGCCTGGCTTGACCGACAAAAAGCACGGGCAAACTGTGCATCGTTCCGAGAGACAGGACACGCGAACGAAACCCCGAGCGAGTATTTCATTCGAAAGGTAGAATTGCTGCGCCTAGTACATCAGATGTCAGATTCTGAGCTAATAATGGAGGTCATGAACGGCGCACCTTCTGACTGGCACGCGGTAATCGACGCGCAAAGATGCAAAACGGCGGTGGAATTCCAATCAGCGATTAAGTATCATGAGGAGAGCCTAATGAACGCACCTTTCGCCTCTACGAACGACGTCGAACGGCGCTTACGGAACCTGGAGATGATAGCAACGGGTCAAAAAGCGCATCGGCCCAATCCGGAAATGACGCAACAAGGTGCGATGCCTAATTTGGAAGCTGCTCGAGTGCAGCGTGACTCGGGGTCACACTACTTCGATGGATTGCCGCCTAGCCTTCCACCGGCGTATTCTCCAAGGAATCACAATGATACATATAACAGAGATACTTCTGATGAAAAGGAAGTCAGAGGAAGTAAGCTCTGTGGGAGCAGGAAACACCGGGACAAGGAGTGCAAGCTTGCACACCTTCAAACTACCACAGAAATTACTGAAAAAATCCCAAACAGACAGGAAACTGTTATAATAGATAGACTATACGACGATATAACTCAGTGTTTGCGCGATGTCAAACCACTGTGATTTTACCTATACGACGATATAACTGTAGCGTACAGGTAAGCTTAATAATATACTATGGGAGTCGGATAGTATCTTACCTCAGTGTTTGCGCGATGTCAAACCACTGAGGGAGACTGTACATGGTCTGTAACTACTTATATTTTTCGTAGACAATAAAACATATAATAAAAAAGAATAAAAGAATGTCTTGCACCTGCGCAAGACCTAAAACGGCCAATAATGGCCTTGCTTACTAATCGGGGATTTCGGGCGCGGCGGTTTTTCCAACAGAAACTACAGGAAACTCTCCTGAAGCTCACTGTTATTTCATCCGGTCTTTTATTCATGAAATAGAGGATATATCTGGGCTGGGGGGATCAGAAATTCATCCAGAACCGACTCCTTTTCCACTAACTTCTCCACATCATCATCCCAACAATAAAAAATGCACCCTGGAATCCATGGGAGTGGGATGATTCATGACAAATCGTCAAACACATACGCTAGAATGTTAACCAATGTTCTAGTGTATACCCTAGGCAGCCAGAGGCCGGGAAAAATATTTATAAAAAGACCAAAAAAATGGTATAATTCACTAAACCCACAAAAAATTGCCATTGCCAGAGAACTCCAGTAATATGTAATTCTATGATCATCCTATTCAACTTCTATTATGTCTATTTTCATAAAAATCACCTAAGCCGACTACCAGGACTGCCGAGTCAAGGATCACTTCTGTCAACTTCCAATTCAGCCGCCAGCTGGATGAGAAGGAAGACCAGTCTTAATTTTAATTTCTACTCTCCAACCACTCAAGATATACAATCCTACCCATTCACTACTTAAACAACCTTATGAATCCAAGGAATCCATGTCCAGAGATTGTGGGATCTATCCCTATTAAAAGATTCATGAGGACATGTCAACCGAAGTAGAGGTTTGGAGGGGGGATTGTGTTGAGGAATAGGGAATGCTCTCTATTATTTTTAATCATTTTTTTGAGCCGAATCAGCCTGCAGAATCCAAACCTCTCCTCAAGAAAATTTCCACTTAAATCAGCCATATCTTGGCAACAAAAAATATTATAACGTTTTTGGCTGGCCAATTAAGAGTGAATTACCTCCAGTAATTAACTCTTAATTATTAAGGAGATTGAGCCTATGGATAATCCTAAAAACAGCTATATTTTTGCCTATCAATGTGTGGACCCACAATGTACAACAACTATGGAGCCATTACATAAATCTACAAAAGAGGCTCCAAACTCCTGACTCAAGTTCTCAGTCCACAAGTACAACAAATTCCTGGACTTATATAATACTAATTACATGAATGGTCAGTCCAGAAGCATGACTTACATAATAATATTTCATAACATGACCAGTCATGGGAGTACCAGTTGTGGGAATATTATATTTCTTATTGTAAAAGTAGTGACAATGGTGACACAATGACTCCACAAGCTTCCAAGGCATTCCAATACCTTCTGAACACCTTCACAAGCTTCATGAAGGAATTGCCTTATCAGGAGATTACATAATTAGCTTAGAATTAGTATAAAAGAAGCTAGTTATGTAGCATAAAATAACAATCATTTTCACCCATCTTAATCCACAGGATTAAATAAGTACCAGCAGCACTCTTATAAGTGGACTGAAGTCTGCTTAGGTAACTGGTCTGAAGACCGGAAGTGTCAGGAACCGTACGCTTAGTGATTGGCGTGGGTAGCGGGTACGGGTAGCGTAGGTAAGGGTCAGGGTTAGGATTTCCAACCCGGCCCAAACCCGTACCCGCAGGTGGGTACGCTTATATAAGTGAGGTTAGCGCTGAACCTCACTTATATAAGCGAGGTTAGCGCTGCGTCGTATGGCATGTATGGGGTGTATGACGCGTACGTGTCTCAAACAAGTGCCACACCATTTGAGAATTTGCCATCACAGAATGGAACATCCTTTACATGGACTGTCAATCTTGCAGCTGGTACCCGAGTCTTGTGTTTGTCATGTCTAATCCTCCTAATAATGATAGGCTGCAGGTACATCAATCACAATTCAAATAAAAGACAACACTGGTGAAATCAATTATTCTTCTATAGTAACAGTTCAAGCTGGGAGTAAGTGTCTGCAAAATACTGTTCATATGGTCCTCAGATGGAACATCTTTGACAGTGTCCAACTCTTGTCTTAGCTCCTCCGCTTCAGGTTCTTCTGGCTCGGTGATGGCCTCTAGCAGTGCTACCACTATACCAGCTTCAGGTACCACCGCTGGCTCCTCCTCCCCAGCTACTATTGCGTCAAGGTAAGTTGATCGCCAGTTTTGTAATACCATTTTAATGTCTTTTCGTTTTGTTTAGCTCCGTGTCCTCAGCCGCCTCCCGTGGCACCATGTTGGCAGCGAGTTCTGGCAGTGCTGTGGCCGCATCCTCCACCACCAAGTTGAGTGCTCTGAGACTCGGCTCAAGTTCTGCTTCAGGACTCATCGGTGTGATCCTTGCGGTGCTCCTCGCCTGAGTGCACATTTGCACTGTCAAAATTTTTGGAGTCGCGGATCATGGTAGAGGCAAGAACATTTTATTTTCATCCACCTACCATCTCTTTTTGTTTGTGATCATGTTAAATTACATGCAGACCTCGAGGATTCTGGGTACGTGACAGACAGAAGCATGTTTGTTCTTCAGACCTATCCAGGGTTTGAGTCAACTATACGAGTGGCTGGTGTGGGGCACTGGGAAAAGTCGATACGAGCGGACTGGTACGGTCCAGAGAGTGACTTTGGTTTGCATATTTTATGGAGTGCGATGATTGGGAACGTGCGCAGAATCCATTCACGCGTAGCTACGTTGTATAAGTTGTACTTCAAGCCATGATTTTTGACAACATGTCACACGGAAACTTGCATTCCCGGTAATGTGACACGAGAAATGATTTTGTGTGAGATGCTATTGTTATTCCTTTGAAAGGCGATTGTGAGGAGAAGAATTTTTGAAGGGCCAGGTACTCGCTCAGAATTGGTGTGGGTGTTTCCTGCTGGCTATGACAGTCAGAATAATAGTTTTGAGCCAAACGATAAGTAGTGTTGTGCCAAATACCAAATAGCTTCGGTAAATGTAGTTCGAACACTACATGACTACTGAGGATGGGGTCTTCAGGTAAGGGCCACTCGAAGACAGTGATCCTCATTTCCCGAAGCTCGTTGTCTACACTGCACTTGGTACACACCTTGAAATGGGAATTTTGAATATCACCACATTTGTCAATCCACTGGGAGTATTCATGGTCACGTATATCATTTTTGTGCCTCCGTCGATGGAATTCCGCATTTAGGTCCACGCACTCTCGAATTTTGGCATTTTTCAACTCAGTTGCCTTCAATTCAATATTCGACCACAGATGCCGTAAATCACTATTTGATTCGAAATAACGAGCCGCGACTGTTTCAGGTGATGTCATGAGGTCGAAGGCAGTTGTAGCGTTGTCCTGAACCCACGGGTAAGAAAAATACCCATTGTGGGTCACGGGTAAAAGCAATACCCGTTAAACCCATGGGTACCTGTACCCGTACCCGCAATAACCCACTACCTGTTGCTAAGGATACGGGTATTCTCGGGTACAGGTACGGGTAGGCACAAAATACCCGGGGGTTACCCGTGCCAATCACTACATACGCTGGCATGCCCGACTATTCATTTCAGCCCATTCAGCCCAACTCCACCCTCGCTTGCTATTCAACAATACACCCTCAGCCCACAGACTATATGCACCTTGTGTATCCATCTTGGCATCACATGCTCCTGTCAATTCACTCCACTCATTTACATCACACTCCATATGCTCGCTATTCCATTCTGTCTTCATTTACGTTTAATATCCTTTCATTTACATTACATTACATTTTCATTTATTCGCAATTCTGCTCAGTCTCTTATATCTGATCCGCTATTATGTTCCTTAGGGTAACTCTGTTGGGAATCGGAGTGACACATCACTCCCCAATGTCATGGAGGAGACCATTATT
>QLPG01011999.1:0-11447 GCA_003314385.1 Gomphus sp. MG54 | reverse complement strand
CCCCCCCCCCCCCCCCCCCTTATTTTTTTTTTGTGGCCTGTTACTGTAACTGTGCTCGGTCCGAGATGTCTCGTCATTCAAGATTCGATAGGCTCCCGCTTTCTGCTCCCGTTCTTCTCTAAAATAAAATAAAAAACAGACAGAAAGAACGAAAAACCTTGTTTATTCCATCATTACTACGTGACATTGTATGTACGTACACATACACGCATACTCGGTCCGAGGCGTCACGTCATCCAAGATTCGATACCAACGTCCCGGTCCACGCCCTCCCCCTCCAAAAAAAAAAAAAAGAGAAGTGCACATCCCTCATCTCATCGCATGTTCCAGATATAACGCAGATTTTTTTCCCCTGTTTGGAGGGAGGGTTGCCAGAGTCTAAACATTCTCCAGGGGCTGTTACGAGTACAACTGTTGTGTGGAGGCAATTACTCCCGGTAGGATCTATGTTGGGAACTGGGGCGCTACAGCTGCCGCTTAGGTAGACATTATATATATATCCTGTGCTGACTAACATACCCATGTAATGGAAAAAATAATAATCTAGTTACGTTGCCGTTTTGTCCGGTGATGTCTAGGTGTTTACTGCGTATCTTTACAACAACAACTTACTGGCACTGTTTTTTTTTTGTGGCATGTTCATGGTTTATATTCCCGTATGACCTATTCTCCTTGGCCTCTAACCCACACAAGATATTTTTTAGCAATAACGTAAAAAAATTCTGAGCGAATACATACCAGGTTACGTACATACGGGGCGGGGCGGGGACAAATAAAGACAAGACGCGTAGATTTCCAAGTGTTTACAGCATCGGCTCATGTTCATGATGTAAAATGCCCTCGTAAGAAGTTTTTTCCCCGCACTCTGCTTCCACCAATCAAAACCATCCGTCTAGCGGCTTTCCATCGCACTTGACACCTATACATTACCGCGGAGTGACTTTTGGTTATCTCCAACGCTCTCACTCCGGTAGTCATCCAGGAACCGGATCCATCCATTACATCATCACACTCGCACGTGTCAGCGCTAGGGTAGGATGGTAGACGCTAGAACATTGTGCAATTTCTTGCCTTCCCCTCCCCCTCACTTCAACGTTTCACCCTGCACACGAGGTCTTGGCATCGACCGCGGCCCGTTATCCACCCCAACCGTATCATCTGTGACCGGTGAACCTCCAGAGTGCCCAGGAGTGGCACGGTATATACTCTTTTTTTTTTTGCTGCGAACTGCGGAATGTTAAAAACTTTAACCATGTTTCAAATACCTCAAACGCTCGCTTCGTCAATCCGTCAATCGCCCCCCATAGTGCACGATATCTTCCCGATTCGGTGTGAAACAAGTTCCTCCAGAATAATGTGAACGATCTTTTGCAGCCTCTGCCCTCCAGATCCGGATAGAACATTTCTCTTATTAACAAATAAAAACTTGGGAAATTCAAATAACGATAGTCCCTGGCAACTTGGCATGAAGTAGTACAGTGTGCTCTCCAGGGGCACACTGCGATGCCGTAAGATGTAGGTTTTTAGTGAGCGAGTTAGGAGAGTCGGAACTATTTCTTACTCCTACGCACTGCATCGGGATGTTGGCGTCATCTTACCCTGTGAGAAGGAGCGCTGGCGAGTCACGGATTGTGTGTCATGAGCTTCCCCCCTTCTTTTTTTTTTTTTTTGGTCTTGTGCCCCACTTCCTGACTGCGACACCTAAAGTGGTGATAATATGGTAGAGCACGTATAAGGGGGAACATTCCTGCCTTCTTTCCACTTGGGTCTCTTTGGCCCTTGATTGCAGATCTGTGAGCCTGATGAGTGTGACGATGACGATGATGCCGATCCCGATGCCGGCACAGACGAAGTGGAGTGTGATATGACGTGGGAGCTTTCTGGCCGCAGCGCACCTACAATTTACGATTATGCGTAATGCCGATGCTAACTTTGAGGCTATCAGCAATCAAATGAAAACAATTCATTGTATGTTCTTCTCCTGCTTGAGGAGAAATTCACAAAGGTCCGCTTTGTTCAATCAACGGATTAAATGTCTGAAGTGGCTTCATGTTTTTGGTATAATCAACGGCTCTGTTAAAATTTTCTGCCGTAACCGCAAGCTCCACTCTGGGATCCGAGAATATCAATCAGTGCAAATTTGTTGTTCCAATATCAACATAATTTCCCAACGCTCTTTATTGACCCCCCACTTTATTGCCCCCCCACCCCCCCGCGACCCGCCGTGACAGAGAAAACATCGGCGAATGGCAACTCGTATCCTGTACAGAATATAAGTTACCCTCTAACCGAGATATCTTCAGGTGACGTGTATATATTTTAACTTCCTGGCAATTCGGTGTTCGTTGAATTTTTGAATCAGTAAATTTAATAGATCCAATATGCATCCCAGCATCACTTTCATTCTACGCTGTAATTACTGTGGTGTCAGACGTTCGACTTTGGGACCTTTGAATATCAGAGGATTGTTGAAAAAGAGGTGGGTGAAATTAAATTCGATGCCATATTATTATCACATGCCTCCTGGAAGTTCATCCGGGAGCCGAGTTATCCATCGCTGTTCTCGTTGGTTCCAAATTCGGAGACTTCGCCCAACGTGGTCATTGCGCGTTTAACGAAGCATGCACTGAATGGTTTAGGCGATCTCGAAGGTCAATTACACATGGCGAAGAGGTATCGGGAGGTATCGCGTCTATGGTCGCTTCGAGAATCGCTTTTCAGTAAAAAAGTTCTCCAAAGCTCCGTGTGTGGCAAAGATTCCATTTTGTGACATGAGCAAAAGACTCGACGAATGGGGATAAGAAAGAGGCGGGTGTGCACAAGCCGGAGCTTGGCCATCACATTCTCTTCAGTTCGCGCGCAAGAATGGCAGAACTGACATGAAGCCACCTTTTGGCAAATCAACTTCTTCAACTATATTGGGGGTAGATGTGATTTATCAAAGGGCGTAGCTGACACTGTAAGGGCTTTCCACAGGTCCTTCCAAACAAAGCTAATAATATCGATCATGGACTGTATGTATAAACAAGGTCTAGTGTATGATAGATATCTTTAATACCGAACACTCACAGCACGATGGAAAATCTATATTGGAACCAAATCAAACGCTACCAGAACGCTGTAGTTAGGGGGTAGAATGTTTACACGATCTCGTTACAGTAAATTGATTTCAAAGTAGACAACACACAACAGTTGAATTAATTCAAGCTGCCATTAGAGCAACAAATTTCCTTGTGTTTCCCACTCATCTCTGGCGCTCTTTTGCTATCCGGGTCAACTTGGTATCCAAATGACGCGGTACTGCAATTGTGTCAACGGCAAACGCGCTCATCTCACCTCATAGCCCCTGTGCATCCTTACCAGACGCTCGCTGAAAGCAACGAAGCCCAATTGAAAAGCAACCTGCAGGGTACGCCAGACGTGCAGAAAGGAGATTTAAGGAAGCAAATATGCCACACGTCAAAATTTGGCGCTGAATATCTTGGTATGATTTACCTCCAGATCTCCTAGGCCATCTATAGATTTCCTTCCCCGCTTCTATACTTCTATCAGCGTTTAACATTCATGAACGTGAGAAGCATGTAACTTTTACTGAAAACATTCTGGCTCGCACCGATCAAAGCATGATCAGTGAGCCATAGGTGGTCAAACCGATGCGTGAAGAAAAGTTCCGTCCTTGTCTGTTTTGTTTTTCCTTCCGTTCATCGCTTCCGCGTTCTTAGATATTCTTTTCCACGCTATAATTTCATCTTCTGTTCCAGAATGCTATACCTCCTGATCCCCGCATTTGATATTCTACAAACAATTGTTTCATATCCACAACAAAATTACAACGTCAGAGGTTCATCAATCACAGTGCCGCCAAGTGCATCCACTCATCTATCATGATATCAAAACACTCAAGTGCGGATTTCAGCATACTCCGAGCGACAGACGTCACCTCTGATGGATTGATTGATTGTTTTAGTTCACGTCTATGATTCGTTTTCGGTTTTGGTGGGTCGGATAGAATCCCCTGGAAATACGGTACAGGGATTTGCAACCAACTTGAAGGGCAGGCACATCTACTCAATAGAGTAGAAACAGATGCGATAGGCACAAGCGTTTTCAACGGATGTACAGGTGTCTGTCTGTCACGCCACAAGGAAGACTCCGTTATACACACTCTATATTTAGAACGGTCACCCAATCAGTGACGGTTGCCAAGTATCCCACGTATATGGTGAGAACTCACTTACCTTGGTGTCAGCATCTGTCACTGAGTTCATCATGTTGGAAAAGTCCAGTGGGAAATCCTGACCTTGGTAAAGAAAAGTAGTCCCGAAACACGGAAAGAGACTGGAACACAATAATGGAACCATAGAGTTATGGGCTCAGACCCCAGCCAGTACATTACTTTCAGATCCAAAACTACAAGAACCAATGTCATGTATATTCATAATGCCTACACGTTATCCGGATCATAAAATCACAATAGACGCACCGACACCGTCCACAGGCATGCATGGACACAGGTCCGACTCGGGGGAGAGGTGTTGTGCCACGCCTCCTAAAGCAGGACATCCACGCTGCCTGACGCCTCAGCGTCTAGTCCCAGCCTCGTGAATCGCTAGCGCTTGTGGGCGCTTCACCCAAAGAAGACCTAAAGCGCAGCTTGTCTGTATTTGTCTCGAGACGCACGCAGCGCATTGTGTACAGCAGCCGGATGCTGCGCACCTTATCCCAATCCCTAACCCCCTGTGAGTGTGCTTCATCGCCACGTTTGGGGGTCTTTTGCTTATTGGATGCCATCCTCAGCTGTGGCAATTGCTTGCGAGTGCTATGCCAGTGCTCGAGTTTATGAGGCACCTGGATCCATGCGGTAATACGTCTGTGAAACGCCGAATCAAAGATCTTGGAAGCTTAGATAGTTGAATTCAATGGCCACGTACATATTTCAATACACCAACACCCAATAAGGCGTCAATATTTGAATCACTGTTACTCCCGCCGTACTCCCAATCTGGAGGGCAGTCGCTCATCTTCGGATCAGAGACAGGCACCAAGTCTCAGCGTCTATTTACACACGTGTGGTGATCAAACCGGAGATTTGGATCGATCTTGCCGTAATCTAATCTCCTAGTCAAGAGTGCCAAGGTCATTGTAACACGATGTTGTTCCCCATTGTTTCGAAAACAATACCGGAATTGGTGCTGAATTTTTCAGGAGGTGGATGCCCGGTTTGGTGATTATCTCGTCAGCGTCTGCACCTGCACGGTCACGGGGAGTGGATCTAGATTTTTAAAATGGTGGAATAGGTGAGGTCAAATGTATTTCCTATCTTTAACACAGAATGTGGTGATGAATTTTTACCACAATGAAGAGCCACTTATCTCTCCGCATTGCTTTGATCCCAGGATAGAGATGTTTGGAACAAGGTTTAACCATATGAGCATACGAGTGACGCCTTTGGATAAGGTATAGTACAAAAAAAAAAAAAAACAGCTATCATAACTGCGTTTTATATCATCTAGGAAATCGATAAAATAGCCGGAGAAAGCGATGGAAGAAGAAAACAGTCACCTGAGTGAGACATACGTATTCCGGGATTATTAAACCACTGTTCCTCACTTTTGATTTCGGAGAAATGTTGATGATGAAAACAAGTATATTCGCACACCCGTGGTCAGCTGAGCCAGTCGAGTGAGGGGGACGTGCCTGAGGACACGTCCCTTGAACAGGAATCAAAGTCCTATAAACTGTCTTACCAGTATTTCAAATCTTGGAAACTATAGGGGGAGTGGTTCACATTTAAATTGACAGAAATTTTGAGATCGGACATGAGGGGATATTGTAATCGAAAACATTTTTCCTTCCGTCCGTCCATAATCTGGTATGATTTGGAGAATCACTCCGAGAGGCACGGTTCTGATAGCGTTGAAAATAATCAAGTCAAGGATAAACAGAGATGCACAATATCACGGGAGTTTCTTTTAAACCTCTCTATGACATCGCCCCAGTACTGTTTGAAATTTGAAAAGAGGATGATTAGTCTCTCACATTTTTTTGAAACAGGAGATACTTGGGAGATAAGTTGATGTGAACCAGCAACACGTAATGGAAATTATTAGTTACCCATAATTATTAACATACTGAATTAAAAAAAATTTTAGGCACACAATTCAGTTTGCTAATAATTATTGGGTAACTAATACTCTCTAATACCGACGGCCGCGTGTAGTCATGTCGGGAATACACTCCGAGTACCTACCTATTTAGCTGATTTTTTGAAGATGTGCATAGTATATACTAAATATTACATCAATTCACATACTTTCTGTTTCATCCTAGATGCGGGGTAACAACATACCTCCATAAATGAAGAAGCCAAATAATTACAGTCACAAGTTCTTAAATAATGGCATCATCAAGGCTTACCATTGTGGAATACTACTATACCCCTGCTAATGAACCACTCGGTCAGATATAATCTTTACCTGCTATCTCAATTGCCTCTGTTTTGAGCCTCTTCTACCATCCAGTTTGTGGAAAGCCTCTCGCGGTTCACGCTCTTTCAGCACAGCAGTCAACACCAACAATTATATAACGTCATTGATATTTTTTTCCTGGCCAATCTTTGTGGAAAGTAACACAAGGAGATAATATATTTCCAACCTATTCGGTTGTCGCGAATTTGTTCATCGCTGTCTTCTGTTAGGGACACAAGACTTAAGTAAGTCAGCTCCATTTGATCTTGCTAAGCTGTATTACTGTGATTTTGAAGGTTTACAAATAACATCTGACCTCTCTCCTTTGTAAATTGTGTATATTCAAAGTGTTCAGTACGTCTCTACCTATTCCGACCACGTATCCCAAATCATTTTGTCTATCATGTTGTACGGAACTTACTCCTGGGTTGCACATCAATTTTGACTAAATCATTACTATTTCAACCACCCAAGCTTTGAGACTATGAAAAACTTGGGATTCGAACGTACTCTAGGCTGTAATCGAAGCACTGGTGTTTTAAAACTCCCGAGCCAGACTCCCTCATTGTATAGTTATGCATTCAGGGTTGTGCATCATTCCCTACGCGACGAAATTCCTACAAGCTGTTTATCTTGGCAAAAGAGATCGGGGCGTTTTCAAGGCTTGACGAACGAGAGTCAACCGGAACCGAACAGGAGTCATTTCCAGGTGCATTGAGCAGAGAACCATATGGACGAGAACAAGATCTCGAAGACATCATTTTCCTAGGGTCTTCTAAAACATGTCCATACCTGGAGGTTTCGGGATATGGCTACGATGTGCAAAAAGTGTTTGACACATTTCAGATGAGCTCTTCCGTTGAACGTTTTCCAAGGACATGTTTAGCCCAAAAGCTGATCTGAAATCTTGGTTTGGAATAATATACATATTGTAGGACCTGTTGTTGCAGCAATTGACGCTTATCGTTCACCATACAAAAGCATTAGAAGAAACACTGCCAAATATAACATAACATAATTCTTCTTCATTCGATACCAAGGTTGTATACCCTAGGGTGTGACTGCGTTCAACACGTGTGCACGTTCGCTGCGGCCAAGGTTGTGTATAAATTTGACGAGTTCAAGGTAGCGGTATAGGATGTCTTGCATGTGCTTTGAAAAAGAAAGTCTGTGAGCTGTACACCATCCTCTGATTGAGCCCAACAACTTTTGGAATAAACCAAGTTCATCTCGGCTAAGGTTCTCAAACGAGATTGACCCATTAATAAGACTATCGGGAGGTCAAAGTATTATCAGCAATCCAAGTGACTCGTAGGTCTTTCCGGTCTGAATGACTATACAGTCATGAGGAAACCTTCCGTGATAGTGAGAAACCCAAAGGTATAGTAGTATTCGAAAATAGAGCTCGTCAGTGGGTTCGGGAGACACTTGGTCCACATGAGGAACCGAAGTAGGTTGTTCTTGGAGGGGACCAGCAAGGCGGATTGGCCCAGGAAAGACATTCAGCATTGGCGGGACCAGGATTTCTCGAAAATTCCTAGTTCTGAAGGCGAGGGGGATTTTCACATTGGAAAAATTAGGTATTACACGATCACGTACAAGTAATTGTCACCCACCGACTTTTCGGCATTTGGTAACACAACGAGATTTTTTTTATTCGCCTTAGATCTGCCGCAACTCTTCAGAAACTGTTGCACAAAATCAGGTCGCTTAAGCCCAACTGAACTCAGTGTGGGTTGCCCATATGATCAGAACTTTTATATAACACCATCAGACTTTCACCGTCATGAATAAATGGTCTTATTTACCTATCGTCAAACCCAGGTTAGCCCGATCGTCTCAGATCTCTTCCCCCATCCTCGATCCTTTTCCTTTTCCAAGCTGCAACACCCATGGCATATCGCACAGTATCGTTGTCTTCAAACGTTTGTTCGTTAGCATATTCGTCACACTTGAGTAGTAAGGGTTAGACCACACAAGTCGAAGATAGTTTGGAGAATATTTTTGACGGCTCACCCATGTCTTACAGTATATCACCTCTCTCAGTGGCTGCAGCGTGAAGTGTCGGGTGGCACAGCATAACATCACTGAAACTTTGGGGCGAGAGGTGCAGTTACGACATCGAGGCTCGACAGCTCACTGGATTGGGGCATTGATCAGCGGCTGCCTGGCCAGCAAGAAGTATGCTGGAATTCGCACCAAATAAAAATTAAATACATCTCTGGTGTCATGGAGAGGTCAGATATTTTGCTTTTTACTTCACCATCATATTCGTTTTTTTTTAAGTTTCGAATTGAATCCTGATCGGAGCCAAAGTGCCCTGGCTCACAAGATGCTGTAAGCAGCACCAAAAGAGGTCAAATCAAAGAGAATACATGTGATCTCACTAGCCAAAAAAAAAAAAAAAACTTGAATCCTTTGTTAGTCTATTAGATCGATTGGTAGTATGGTGGCATGATACAGACTGATAATTGATATCTCAAACTTTTTGAGGGTTACTTTGACAAGTCACCTTGCCATGGCCTATATTACCCATCTCAGGCTATTGTGGTTCAGCATGACATCACAGCAACTTTGGGGTGAGAGGTGTTGTTACCACATACCAGAGGCTCGATAGCATCGTTGGATTTGGGCAGTTATCAGAAGCTACCTAGGCCAGCCAGAAGCATGTTCGAATCCGCACCAAAGATTAATTAAAATGTATTTCCGGTATAATTGGGAGCCAGATCTTCGAAGTTACTTCACTCCCATCATACCAGCCGCCATCACTCAACGACCACACACGACGTACATGTTCCATGCTAATTGAGAGATAAACTTTAGCAAAAGAACAAACCTTATTTCTTACCATGACTCAACCTACCAGAAGAGTATTGTGTGTTTGCAATATGGATGCCAGCTGTTAATGTATTGTCATTTCGGTGGCAATCATAATACATCGTCGGTCAAATTTTGATATGGAGCCGATGCTTCAAGTCAACATGCAGAGTTGAACCGCATAAATGGCGTGCCGGATAACAACTCGAGGCTCTTCCACACATACGCGTGGATCTGGTCTTCGCTGGCTTCTCGTGAACGTGGGTTTTGTGGCCTGCTCTCTTTTACACTCCGTTGTAAGGCAGGGATCAGCAAGGAGCACGAGAAATAGTTTCTCATTACAGCTAGCTGCTACAAATAGGAGGAACAGGGGGTGAATTTGTCATTACAGCTAGCTGCCACGAAGAAGACCTTCTCTTCTTAAGGGCATAATTACGGGAACCTTCTACCTGTCACTATATCACGTTCACAATCAGGTTTGAATCCCGAAGTCCTTGTGTCCACCATATCGTGACCTGCTAGAATGTTGGTTAACTCTTATGAATCTCGCGAGCAAATCATAGATCTTATGACATCACACATCGAAGGCGCACATGGCTCGAAAAGAACCAAAAGTCGATATCCGCTGTAACAATAGATAGTCGAAGAGCCCTGTAAACGAGCCTCTTATACGAGATAGCTCATGTGAATGCTAGGTACGTATTACTTATTGACATTAATACAACCACCGGTTTATTGTTACGCCACAGGTTTTGATGATGATGATTACGGGGTCTTTTTATAATCCTGGTCTTCTAGTCTTCTGAGCTTCTGAGAGGAATAGCTGGAAGGACCCCACTCGAAGACATTAACATCAAATCTTTTGGATTGTGATGGATAAATTCCTGGATGGGGTTTCTCCGCCTGAGATAGAGATTCAAATGAAAATTTTGAGGATTCCATGGAGAAACAGCTAGATCATTTCCTGCTTCGCTCCCGAAGAATCCAGCTTGAACAGGCAGTCTATCATTCATTTGAATTTCAGCAGAAACCCAGGTAATGTATCATAAATTGGTCAAATTCATAGCCTAAACAGCATATGTATGACATATTGGAAACCAGGCTGATTATCCGCTTATACAACTGTACCCGCATTTGAGGCAATACGGGGCCAAAGGTCAGCCTGTGGTTCGGTTAAAAAAAGTCAACGATGATTCATAATATGCGGATAATTGGGCAACATACGCATTCTTTTGCAACAGGACCTGTAATAGCTGAACCCTTCATTTCACCTTTCGGGTTGACAATAACACCAGCATTATCCTAGAAAATCACGGCGGAACTGATCAGATATTGAGTGGATGTACAACATTCTGGTGCGCACCTCAAAGTAAAGGAAGACACCATCCCGGCGTCGCCATGCTTTCCGTTGACGTACAACGACGACAGGCATGGCTAATCATACCATGTTGAAGGATCACAAGAGTTCTATGAGCAAACACAGACTTTGGCAAGGAAACTGGGACATACTCTTCTTTCGCAACTCGGGCTTCCCCTTTTTCACCGATGCAACAACCATGTCACCAACACCAGCATCTGGCAGCCTGTTCAATCGAGCACCAAATCCAAACGGTTCGATAAGAAACAGAGATTTGGCCCCGCTGTTGTCGGCGCAATTGAGGACGGCACCGGTGGGTAGACCAAGTGTCATACGGAATTTATTACCAGAGGCACCACCACCTGCACAACTATCATCAGAAGCTTTATATGCGCTCCTGTGTTTTACACTTACCGCGTTTTGACATTTTGCTGAAGAAGACAAAGACTGGGAGACGTGGGAAACAAAAGGCTTGAAACTATGCAGTTCGGAAAATGCCGTGGTGCTCTTTACGTAAAGGAATAATACAATCTCCGACTTTTCTCCATGCTAGGCTTTTTGCAGTGCTTTCTGCTAAACCTCGTGCACAAGACCTAACACATCCCGACCAAATAAAAATAAAAATGGCTAGCTCAATATCCTGCAGTATGGGAGTTCCCCGCCCTCTAAATTTCTCCTTATTGAATTTACCTCTGGTGGGATACAAAGCACTCCACGCTGCTTGTCCATAGAACTTTCAAGTTTTCAATTACAGAGGATCTGTTTCACAGGGATTATTAATTTGAATATTTCTTTGCCAAAGCACC
>QLPG01011995.1:0-11803 GCA_003314385.1 Gomphus sp. MG54 | reverse complement strand
AGTTTAACCCCTGGTGCATTGGGTCATTTAGTTTAGCCATGATTGCCCTAAGGGCTTCATTTATTGCAGCATTTGCCGTTCGGCTTTCCGCCAGCTCTTGCTCTAACCTTTGCAATTGTTCCTCGGCGTTCATGTCAAAGGTGAGACTAGTGGGGGTACCTGTGGCTATAATTATAGAGGAGGAGGAGTCCGGTGTCAGGTATGTATAGGAGTTGGTACTCTCTGAGTCGCTTCGGTTGAGTCTGAAACCACCTATGACTGTTGTGGCACGGCTCCCGGTCCTTATTGGGGAGACTTTCCTGCTGTAAGGGCAACCCTCTTACAGCCCCGAGGTATATCTCGGAGGCGAGCTAAGCAGGGGGAATCCAAAGTTATTTAATTATCTACTACCTAAATACATGTAGAGTCCTCACCTAAGCAGGGGGAATCCAAAGAGGAAAGTCTAAGGATCCCGCTGCTGGTGAGCCCCTTTTATACCCTTTATATGGGTGGTCTGTGCACTAGCTTACAAATCAATACATCGGAGTTTGTAGAGCCAATCTCCTGGTACTAAGTCCGAGGCTCAGGTATTTGCTCCGAGTTCTAGTCATCATGTGTTAAGATCTTTTCTGTCTCCACTCGGTGGTTTCTGGGCCTTTTAGCCTCGGAGTTGGTCGGAGTTTGAAGTCGGACTTTGGACCTGTATCAGGCCTCGGAGCTGATCGGAGTTTGAAATGGAACCTCGGAGTTGGATCGGAGTTTAAAGAGGGTCGTCCCCTGACAAGTCATATCTGGCCAAATACCAGTCATGCACAAATGGAAACATAAAAGGGGACTTCAGTGCATCTCAACACTGACATGGCCATAGGAGCGGTCCTTTCGCAGCAGTCACACAAGGATGGCAAGTGGCACCCAATTGCCTTTTACTCAAAAAGCCTCTCCCCAGTAGAGTAGAACTATGAGATCCACGATAAGGAGATGCTTGCCATCATCTGAGCCTTAGAGGAGTGGAGACACTTCTTAGAGGGCGCTGAACACCATGTGGAAATCTGGACCGACCATAAGAACCTAGAGTACTTCCAATCCTCGAAAAAGTTGAACCGGTGACAAGCCCATTAGTCCCTCTACCTCTCATGTTTCAACTTTGATCTGCAGCATCGACCGGGAGTAGCGATGGGGAAGTCTGATGTGCTTCACGTGGGTCAGACCATGGGTCAGGCACACACCACAATAGCAACCTAGTCTTTCTTTGGCCTGATGTTATGGCCCATGCCGCCAAATAAACCCACATTAAACCCCACAACCACCCGCACCATTTCTGGGACCTTTCCAATCGCTCAAGACTGAATACCGCTCCTTTGATAGACAACACACAGGATCATTGCATACCTCACTCCTTGTTCTTCGTTTTATATTGCCCCTTGTACTCCCTTCCCCCCCTTGTCTTTACTCGGTAAAAGATAGTACAAAACTAGATACATGTATATAAGTCACCAGTCGACTGGACTATTTGCCAGTATGAATATTGACTTAATTCTGCATCGTAGTTTCCGATTAAGTTCCAGTAAACTTTCCGACTCTCCAAAATTAGGGACAGACGATCGAGGAGGGCACAACACATAAGTTGAAGCCAAGTCCCTGCAACCTCGAACCACTCGTACCACCCTATACCGTGAACAGTCCCAAGACCCCCGGCGTTCCCGACTTCCATCCACTCCGATTCCAATCCCGAGTCCGACCCTTAGTCCCCCCACCCTGAGAATACAAATCCCCCCTCAGAAACCATTCAGAATCCTCTGAAAATCCTTCCGGAAGTCTCTAGCTAAGCGCCAACACGTAGATTTAACACCTGAGCTGTTCATGATATGGGCACTAGAAGGGGTGGCACTGGAGGGGGAAGAGCGAGGGATTGCCCAAGAACTGAAGAGATCACTAAGTGAAGGGACACTAGAGGATGAAGTGACGGAGGTGGTGAGGAAATTGCAGATTGTTGGTCTTGGCCAAATGGGTGGAAGCCGATGGACTGTTGACCTTCTGAGGCAAGGCATATGTTCCGGATGTGGGAGGCCTTGGGCAACAGATCATAGCCCATCACCACAACTCCAAGGTAGCTGGGCATCCCAGCCGCTGGAAGACCCTCGAACTCGTCTCCCAAAACTATTGGTGGCCCCACATGTCTTGGTACATCAGCAAGTACACTAAGACATGCGACCTGTGCTTACGGACAAAGGTCCAAAGACAACAGCCTGCTGGGGAACTCCACCTGCTCCCAATCCCTGAGGTACGGTGGAATGCCATAAGTGTAGAAATCCCCGACACACATGAGTATGATGCCGTAATGAACGTGGTAGATATAGGGATTATGGCAACTTGTACAGTAGTCTAGAGAAGTTGTTTGACAATCTAGATATTTTATCTCCTCAGTGTGGTCAATCACTATTATTTATTCAAAGATTGTACCTAGATATTTTATCTTACAAAAGAAAAGGAAGAAAATTAGCCGTGAGGCTTTGTAGATAATACTATACAACTCACCTCCTCAGTGTGGTCAATCACTGAGGAGGGAAGCATGCGTGGGTGATGTTTCACCCGCATATACGCTACAACCGGCTCTTGACCCTATCAAAGGTTTGAGCCAGGCTGCCGGTCCCTTCCCAGGGAGCCGGCCATGCGTGTGTGCAGTGCGTGTGTAGACGCATGTGAATACAAATGAAAACAGAGAATAGCTCCCTCAATACTGAGGGTGAAAATACAGAATAATACTCGAAAATTTCAGAATGTGAAAGCACACTGAATGACATAAAAATCGATACAAAAATACAATATATTGAGGTTGGCCTCTCAGGGGTGAGATGCAAGTTAGCACCCTACAGTAGACTTGGTGTCCAAACGGGCCCACTTCATACCGACTCACATGACAGTGATGGCAGCCAGAGCAGCGCGACTCTTCCTACACCACATGTAGAAGCTACACAGGTTGCTGAGAGTGGTGGTGTCCGATCAAGGGGTCCAATTCATCTGCAAGTTCACCTGGGAGCTGTACCACTTACTAGGCATTCGCTTGGCAGCCTCTACGGCCTACCACCCACAGGCAGATGGTCAGACCAAATGGGTAAACCAAGAGCTAGAACAGTACCTCCGCTTCTTTGTCAATGAGAGGCAAGATGACTGGGATGATCTCCTACCCCTAGCTGAGTTATAGTACAACAATTACGTTCATGCCTCGACTCGCAAGTCCCCCTTCTTATTGGATACAGGCCAACACCCATGGATAGGGTTCAAACCGCACCAACCTCCATCCTGTCTTGAGTCTGTGAATGAGTTAAAGGAGCGGATGGAAGGAGCACTTTCGGAGGCGAAGGTGGCCCTGGTAAAGGCAAAGGACGACATGGCAACTTATTTCAACCACAGGTGCCAGCCGACACCGACATTCATGCCAGGTGACAAGGTGTACCTCGATGCTAGCAATATTCACACCAATCGGCCATCCAAGAAACTAGCACACAGATGACTTGGCCCCTATTTCATCAAGGAATGAGTGGGGTCTCACGCATACCGACTTTGACTCCTGAAGGCCTTGAGCTGTCTT
Organism: Gomphus sp. MG54; assembly: GCA_003314385.1. NCBI lineage: Eukaryota > Fungi > Basidiomycota > Agaricomycetes > Gomphales > Gomphaceae > Gomphus > Gomphus sp. MG54. The sequence goes on along the minus strand of QLPG01011995.1, from coordinate 8,235 downwards.
CACCCAGTCTTCCCAGTCGTCAAACTCACCCCAGCTCTGGCAGACCCCATCCCAGGTAGATGACAACCCCTCCTACCACAGCCAATCCTCATCCATGAAGAGGAACATTTTGAGGTTGAGCAAGTGCTCGACAGCCAAATGAGAGCAAATCGGCTGCAATTCCTTATCAAATGGAAGGGTTACAGCTACAAAGAGAATTCTTGGGAGAATGAAAACAATGTCCAGGCCTCTGACTTTGTTGCCGACTTCTACCATCTGCACCCAGGTGCTCCACGTCGAATCCACATATTGGATGTGTCCACCTTCAGATCCCACACACCAGTCCTGCCCATAGGGATCAATGTGTTGGGGATGCCACATTCTAGAGGGGGGGTGATGTCAGGGGAACCCCCGATCATAAATCCCAACCGGTACCGCTTCACCCATACTCCACACCCACCGACCGAGATCTGTTCGGTCTGTTCACAGCAGTACCGAATGTACTATGCACCGAACAATCATCACCATTGGCAAGCACCCTTCAGAAGTGTCAACTGTAACCACTGGCCCTCCTTTTGTTGTTCGCTCCCAGTGTTGAGGCCCTGGTAGAACTTCCTGGTCGGTACAGAGGATGATGCCTGGTATAGCACGGAGCACCATAGCAATGGTGCTTATATACAGTAGTCAGTGGGCGAAGGGTTCCCTAGAGTTTAATCTTTGGATCCCCCTTCACCAGGTAGGCTAGTCACTATGTATTAGGTACCATACTAAACCTTTGGATCCCCTTTTGCCAGTGTGCCACCTGAGGGTAGAACACCTGCTTAGGTTGCCCTTACAGGTACACGATGATCCTGTGTGTCGTTTATCAAAAGAGTGGAACCTTGGTCTCAGAATCTCGGAGGTTTGGGATTACAGAACTTTGGGTTGGTACAACAGAATTTGCAGAAAGTGATTGTTCAGGCTTTGAACAGTCAGAAAGGTCCCAGAAATGGTGCAGGTGGTTGTGGAGATTAATGTGGGTTTATTGGTGGCATGGGCCATAACAGTTACATGTGATGCCAAGAATACATAAGGTGCACTGAATCGAATGTCTTTTAGAGCATATGGCTTGAATGCCAAAATAGACTAAGTGAGGCTGAATAAGGCTGGACTGAATAGTCAGGGATAATGGCATAGTGGATCCTAATAGACTTCTCCTTTATGATCCTATTATAAAATCTGCAAGCATTTACTTGGCATGTAGGAATCAATGGACCTTTGAGTAATATATACAATGCATACAACTTGGATTTATTTTGCTGTATGTTGAATATGTTATTTAGCCACACATGGACTGCTTCCAGTTCAGAATTATCATGTTTGTATTCCTTCCAAAGACCCTGAGCTTGCCATAGCAAATTGAATGCTGTCCTGTTAAGACTGGCAATACAATTGCTTTAATTAATCCACCAGATTAGCCAGTACAGCCAATCACTCACATAAGTAGAACCAAAGTCCTGTTTAGATAAATGGTCCAAAGACCCTATGAAATAGATTTATTCCAAAGAGAAGAGCTAAGTCTTTGTCAGGAGACAACCCTCTCCGAAGCCTGACCCAAGTCTGAAGTCCTATCTTGGACTCCACCCAACTCTGAGGGTAAAAATCCCAGGTCCAAAGAACCACCGAGCAGGAAATCAGAATGAGCTTAGTATGGGTAACTAGGCTCTGGGATAGATGCCAGAGATGTGGACTTGATACCAAAGAACTGGCTCTATTGACTCCAAGTGAATAGATGTATAAGCTGGTGCTGTTACGATGTAGAGAAAGGATGTAATCATAATATTATTAATCTCCCAAAGGCAAGGCAATGGCAAGGTTCTGGATGGGGCTTGGCTTCAATGTATTGTGTTGCGCCCACTAGACCACACGGTCCCCAATTTCGTAAAGGTGAGACAGACAGAAGTGAGCAGAGGAACCTTAGTCGAAATCAAGGTTGACTTTCTGACTGAAGACTGAACTATGAGTACAAGATCTTTTATACTACTTTCTAATCTATTAGGAGTCAAATAGATTCCTATAATAGAATGAGAAAGCCGAGGATTGTGAAAAGCGAGAAATAGAAATACTACATCCCAAATAATGATCTCCTCTGTGACATTGTGGAGTGATGTGTCACTCCAATTCCCAATGGAGTTACCCTAAGGAACGTAATAACAGACCGGACATAAAGGACTGAGCAGAATTGTGAACAGATGAAAATAGGATGAACATAAATGAAAGGATATTAAATGTAGATGAAGATGGAATGGAATAGCAAGCATATGGGATGTGACGTAAATGAGTGGAGTGAATTGACAGGAGCATATGATGCCAAGATGGATATACAAGGTGCATATAGTCCGTGGGCTGAGGGCATTATGTTGAATGGTAAGCGAGAGCAGAGTTGGGCTGAGTGGGCTGAAATGAATAGTCGGGCTTGCCGGCATATGGTTCCTGACAGTATCCCCCCTTATGGCTGAGTCCCATGAGGCCACAGAGATGAAGTTCTAGAATGGTGGCCCCATTGGAGTTTGGAAGTGCGAATGCATATAAGAGAAGTCATGAGGGAGTTTGGGGGTAACCATCATCAACATCGCCAATGGAAGGTTACTACATCAACCCTGCCTACTTGCAGAAGCTAATAAGTGCCAACCCTTTGCCAATCACCCTCTATCTCTAAGGTGAAAAACATCTACCCATCACCATCCCATCCCCCTCGTCGTCTACCATCGAGTGCAGCCAGGCACTTCTTGAATAAGATCATATCGATATGCGAGATCCCTGGGTCGAAGGGGCACATTCGAAAAGTGCGAAGGTGAGTAAGAACATTGCCTCAGAATTGACTTTTAATTGATATATGTTTTTTGCAGTATGCTCATCTTCAGATAAGATATGACAAGGGCGATGTGAACAGCATCTTTTATCAAAAGGCAAAGTTGGGTGAACAAGATGACTGTATACCCTGGTCTTGTGTATTTGTCGTCCAGAAGCCTTGCGGTCACTGCAAAACCAGTGCAACACATGCCTGAGGAAGTGGGACTTGGATTTGGATCTGGGTGCATGTGTGTAGTGTGCTGAGAGGGGTGTGGGTTGTAGCATCAACGAGAGAGGTCAAGGTACGAGTAAGAGGAAAGGCAAGGGAAAAGTTAGGGAGTGGAATTCCGAGGATGAGGGAAGTCTGAGGTCAAAAAGGCGAACAAGGGAAGGTATGCCAGAAGATGAACATGGTGATGATGGTGTGGGTCCCTCAAAAAGGCCGAGGTTGGAACCCAGAGCATGTACTCCCCTTTTCCTCCCTGACCCTTATTCCCCACTGCCCCCTCTACCGCCTAACCCTCCTCAGGAGTCATCTCCTCCACCTACTATGGCACAGACACCACAGATCACCATCTTGTCGCCATCGCCAGCCCCTCCCATGCCTCCACCACCTCCACCAACCCCTCTACCTCCTCCTGCGCCAACTTCTCCACCTCCTCTACCACCTGTTCCAACCCCTCCACCTCCTCCACCACTGGCTTCTGAGGTTATGCTACCTCCCAGAGTCATCTCTTCTGCACCTCCTGCCCCCTCACCGGTCATTGCATTGACCGCTGCCCTTTTAGAACTGCAGCAGTTGGTCGGAGTGCATCACAAGGAGCTCCTGGAACACAAGTTCCAGGTGTCAGAGAGTCATATGACCAACGAGGAATTGCGAGGTGAAATCAGTCAACTGCGAGGTGAGGTGAGCGAGTTGCAGATGATGTTACACCATCAGAGGTTGCAGAGCAAGGAGTTGGGGCCAGAGTCGCCAAGGGTATGTGAAACTTGGGAAGGTTGGGTTACTGGGGATGGAAATCCAAGAAATGTGTTTGATGACTTGGATGGAGATGGGGTAGTAGAGTTGGACTTGTAGAATAGGAATTAATGGTTAATTGAGCATGAATTTGAAGTTTGGAATAGAGTTGAATTGGAATAAGGAATGGTGAAATCGAAACTGAAAGTTGAACTTGAAAACGGAAAGAAGAAGCTGAATTGCAAGTTGAAATGAGTGAATTGGAATTGAGGGGTTTTTTTTTTGAACAGAGTGAACAGAACTGAAATGCAAGAGTGATAATGAATGGAATGAGTGAGAGTGAACAGAAGAGAAATTACAAGGTGCTTATGGAATGGGTAATGGTCCAGGTTTGTCTGGATACAACTTGTGAAAGTCTTGAACAAGTTCTGAAGCGTAGTTGAGTTCTGTTGCAAGGAGCCATGAAGTTTCTTCATCTGTGCCTTCATATCCTGCCCACCACACTAAGTACAACAGCCTGCATGCCTTTCGTCAATTATCGATTTTTGAGTCCAGGATCTCAGATATCTCGAATTTGGGTTCGCCGTCAATTATGACTGGGGGTGGAGGTGGTTGAATGTGATTAGGAATGGGATTAGGAGTGGCTGGCTCAAGCATTGAAACGTGGAATACAGGATGTACTGTGTTCATGTAGCCTGGGAGTTTCAGAGTAACAGAGTGAGTACCGGGACATGCAATGATTTCAAATGGACCCAAAAGCTTCTCAGCTAGCTTTTTCACAGGACAGGTGGTCCTGAGAAATTTGGCTTTGATAAACGTGAGACTGCCAATGGCAAAGTTTGGAGATGGAAGTTGTTTGGCATTAGCTGAGCATTGGTACATTTGTTGAGCATCAAGGATGTTGGTTCGAAGTTGCTGGTGCAACTCGTCCAGGTCGACTATGAAGTCTTGCACTTGTGATGAAGCAAGGTCACATTCAGGATGAATGGCGAGATTGGGATGATAGCCTTTGTTGGCAAAGAAAGGCGAGATTCCAGTGGTGGCACTGGGAGCGTTGTTATAGGCAAACTCTGCGAGGGGTAATAGCAGGGCCCAGTTGTCTTGTTGATAGTTGCAATAGACACGGAGGTACTGTTCTAATGTCTGATTAGTATGCTCAGTCTGGCCATCGCCTTCTGGGTGATAGCCTGAGGTGAAATGCAACTTCATGTCAAGGGCCTTCCCAAGAGAACACCAGAAGTGGGACACAAATTCCAAGCCTCTATCTGAAATGACATGAGATGGAATGCCGTGTTTGGAGAATATGTGAAGTACGAAGAGTTCTGCGAGCTGAGAGGAAGTGATGGTGATGGAAGTAGGAATGAAGATAGACTGTTTGGTGAAGCAGTCGACTATGACTAGGATGGCCGTGAATCCTGAGGACGTGGGAAGCTGCTCAATGAAGTCCATGGATATTGAGTTCCAGGGTTTGTCTGGTACTGGAAGCTGTTTGAGTAATCCATATGGCTTGTGACATTGCAATTTATTCCACATACATGTCGTGCAGGACTTGCAGTAGTCTTTAATGAATGAGTGCATGCCAGGCCAATTGTAGTCGCATCTGACAAGGTCTATGGTTTTTTTAATTCTGAAGTGTCCAGAAAGAATGTGATCATGCTTATGTTGTAACATGCATAAGCATAAGTCTTGGGCCTCAGGAACATAGATGTGATTGTTGAATAGTAACAGACCGTTGGAATTAGTCTGCCACTTCAGGTCATCGTTATTCATGAGGTATTTCTGGGCTAAGGAGTCGGAAGGAAGATGGAGTCTGATGTCGTTCAGGATACGCTCGGTGTCCATAAGAGTCAAGGCCCTCAGTACTGGTTTGATGAGGCTCATGGCTCGAAGGGATGTGGTCAACTGGTGTTGAGAGAAGATGGATCAAAGGTTCTGGGGATTAATGGTGGCGTAGTCGCTCATCCCCTCCTTAAGGTAGACATCCCATCTTCTAGTGAGCGAATCAGGCTTAGTGCCCAAACAACCTGGTCTGAAACAGATGACAAGATTAAACTGAGAGAGGTATTCTGACCACCTAGCTTGATGTCTAGTCAACAACTTGGTTGTACAAAAGTACTCCAAGTTCTTATGATCGGTGATGACATTGACAGGGTCACCGGAACCTTCTAAGTAATGATGCCACTTTTAAAAAGCTTCAAAAATCATGAGCAGTTCTTTGTTGTGAACGTCATAATTGAGTTCTGGAGAGGTGAAAGTTTGGGAATGAAATGCAACAGGATGAAGCTTGCCATCTGGGGAGTGTTGGGAGAGTATATATAGCTGCTAAAGTGTAATCTGACGCATCTGTCTCCACAATCAAGGGCAAATCAGGAGTCCAATGAGTTAAAATGGGGGCAGACGTGAATGCCAGTTTCAGCTTATTAAATGCATCTCTATACTCCTCACTCCAGTTCCAAACCAGACCTTTGTGAGTGAGTCGATTAAGAGGAGTCATAATAGAGGAATAGTTGAAAATGAATCTCTGATAGAAGTTTGCAAATCCAAGGAATGATTGGACGTCTTTGACTTTACGCGGCTCAGGCCATTGAGTGATGCATTTGACTTTGTCTTCCACCATTGTAAGGCCCTCAGGTAACAGGATATATCTGAGGTATTTGATGGATGTTTGGTGGAAGGAACATTTGTCTTCTCGAGCGTACAAGTTGTGTTTGCATAATTGTCATAGAACTTCGCAAACATGTTTGATATGCAAGGATTCGTCGTTGGAATAGATGAGGATGTCATCCAAATAGACTATGGTGCAGTTGTCTAAAAGGTTGCCAAAAATATCATTCATGAAGTGCTGAAATGCAGCAGGGGTGTTAGAAAGTCCGAAAGGCATGACAAGCCACTCAAAGGATCCATAATGTGTCCTAAAGGCTGTCTTCCATTTGTCCCCTTCTGCAATTCAAACAAGGTGATAGGCATGTCTGAGGTCAATTTTAGTGTATATATGAGCTTTCTTGGGGGCATCTAAGAGGTTGGAAATAAGGAGAAGTGGGTAATGGTCGTTCTTTGTGATTCTGTTTAGACCACAAAAGTCTACGCAGAGCCGCAGGGAGCCATCCTTCTTGTGTATGAACAGTACTGGTACGCCATGTGATGAATGTGAGGGTCAAATGAAGCCCATGTTGAGATGTTCGTCGATGAAGTCTCGTAGTGATTGAAGTTTGGATACTGCGAGGCAATAAATGGGACCAAGACAGGGCAAAGTGCCATCCTCAAGGTTGATCTTGAGATTGTAGAGTCTATGGGGAGCTAGAGTATTACTGCGCTGTTTACTAAAGACATCAGCAAAGTCATGATAGAATTCTGGAACATGCTGTTTAATGCTATCCTGGTTGTTGGAGGAATCAACCATAGTGGAGCCTCAAGTGTATTTGTCAAGATCTGCGAGGTTAAGTTGAAAGGCCAGCAAACCTTCTAGTTTGCAGGTGCTGTAGAGTTGCTCTAGGTAATTAATAGCTAAAAGCCTGTGCACACCGGTCCTTTTCTCTGGTGGGGTCTAGCACAGTCATTTGGTACAGCTGGAATTGGTTCTGTGACTTGGCTATGTATGAACAAAAATAGAACGTGAATGAAATATGGTGTGATGTGACAGGGACGTGACCTGAGATGCGAATGTGTCACGCTGACTAATACTTGGACTTTGACTTTGGGACTTGAATACAATAGTCTAGACGTTTCTAGACTAGTCTTGACTTGGACTTGGAGACTTGACTTGGGGCTTTAGCTTGTGAACTTGTTATTACAGAGGTGAGCCAGAGGCCTTTATATACAAAAACCAAGCAACGATGCGAAATGATGCGAGAGGTTGGCTATGTCAGTTGAATGACAAAGCACGAGAACAAAGTATACAAAAGAGGAAACTATGGAGAAACTCTAGAGAAATGATACAGCATTAAGGCTGCGTGAATAGGGGCTAGGGGCTATGATAGGGGGAGACTAACCAAAAAGGTAAGGATGATGAATAATAATGAGAAAAGATTAACAGAATAGGAAACAGGTCTGAGTCATGCCAAGAAAAGGGGAAACATATAAAAGAAACAATAAGGAAGTCCACCAATAAACATCTAACAATCTTGTCTACTACTCCTGAGGGGCCTTAGGATGAGTCAGGGGACTGAGTCATCTCAGAGTATTTCCAGGTCACTGTTATAGCCCGTACCTTCAACAACCCCCACAACCACCCCTCCTTATTCCGAGACCTTTCCGACCGAAAGGACGAAGGACCGTTTTCCGTAATCTCCATTCCCGACGAGTCTGACCCAGAGTCCACTTTCCGCTTCCGATCCCGTCGCGACCGAGACACCATCTCTGAGTCCGTCCCCGACCGAGACTCAATACTTTGATAACCGATGCACAGGATTATCGCGTACCTTGCTCCCTTGTTCTCTCTTTTATATTGACCCCCTTGTACTTCCTTT